>BQKN01049200.1:0-14455 GCA_022839385.1 Asparagus kiusianus | reverse complement strand
TTTTTTTGTAATTCTAGTTATACTAGGAGCGTTGTTTGTTTTTCTATTTAAAAAGAGACATGTAACCGCAAAGAAGAATAACTTTTCATCAATAAAATTTCTCTTTTAATATTTTCTTTGTGGATTCGAAGTTTTTCGTGGATTCAGATATCGTTCTTTATGGATCGTTCTTTATGGATTCAGAGAACACCCCTTGGTGAATTCTGATATTATCACTTTCACACTGTGTTAAAGTAGGTAAATTAGTGAGGCATGTTACGTCATCTTGTTTGTGAGATAATTTCTTGAGCCATGTTAATCTTATCTTCCTTTTTTGTGATTATTTCTTTTACTTCTTATTAAACTCTAAATAAATCATCTAATCAGAGATTCTCTCATCATACATGTCTATGGAAGATTTTCTCTAGAGAAGTTAGGGGCTTCAAGCTATGACGAATAAGAAACAAAAACAAAACTTTGAGGTGAATCAGTATGGCCTAGAGAAATTTTCTGTGTGAAAAGGATGATTAAGACACATTTAGCAAGGAATGTCATTCAAGCCTTCTAAGTACGCTAACGACATGAGTAGTATCAATATGGGTACATACCATAGCATACATGACGCTACCAGCTGCACTACAGTTAGAAACATGCTCCTTATATGTGACCTCTTCATCTTCCTATGATAAAATAACCGCTGCAAGTGTAAAATAATAAGAAATGGAGTACTCACATGTTTGGCATCTCACATGCCAGAGCTCCCCAGGACCTTCTCAATTTAGAGAATACAACTTTCCTGCTTTCTGATCCCCAGGAACATCTATAGTGAATATCGAGAATTTTCTTAGCCACTAGCTCCCAGATCTTTCATTTCAAATTCGCCTCTTATCTGTGCCTTCAACAATTAATCTAGAGAATATCTTTTGTTGCAATTAGAATATCATCAACATAAAACAAATATGAAGATAAAGATTAGCATTTGAATATGATGCTAAAGTAGTGCAGTACATTGTTCAAATGCTAATGTTTATATATTCTCACCTTGATAGCACATTAGACATAAAGATAAAAATTCACACTGCATGCACATCTGACAGAATGATTACTTTTTAACAAGAGAGTTATTTATAAATAAAACAACATTTTATATCATGTTCTATTTTTGACAGATGGATAATTTTGCTAGCCATGCACTGTCCATCCCCCATCGACGCAAATCAACTGACCAGTAACATAAGAAGCAGCAGACATACAAAGGAACGCCACTACAGATGCAATTTCCTCTGGTTCACCAATACGCCCTGCTGGAATACGTGCCGCTAATTTTGCATTAAGTTTGTTACCATCCATCACCTTTAAGAAGTGAATACAAAGTCTTAAAGAAAAACATCAATATCTTTCATGCATGAACTTCAATAATATGCAGGCGGCAATTACATCTTACGATTAAGAGAAACATGCTAGTATTGCTATTGAGAATCTAGGGTGTTATCAAAAGAGCTTGCAAAAGCTAGACAAGAGGCAAATTAAGTGTCAGGATGATCAAGTAAAAGTTTAATGCATGATATAGATTTATGTTAGCACCGCAACAAAAAATAAATAATAAAAAAACCTACATACACATCGATTAAAGAAATAATGAAGGAGAGAGAAAGCAACCACAGGGACACAGAGATTTAGCAAGATGCGAATATCAGTGTGATGCACATCTTGGAGTACAACCAGGTCATGATTCCACTAATAACCAACAAAGTATTGGTACCAATCTGTCATATGCTAATCTTATCATCCTTCTAGATCCCTATTTTTCTCTCTTCTGGATCCAAGAAAACAATAATTTGTCGGTGAGTGGTGAAATAATATCAAAACTAAATGAGGAGAAGAAAATTATGGCGTGTAATCTGACTAGTCTATGAAATATAGGATGATTTCGATGAAGACTCAAGTGCTTACATTTAGTATGAGAGTGTTTGCTTATTTTTGTTTGATAAATAAACTCCTTATCCCGACAAAAAGATAATAAATCTTTACAAAGTTATTATCTAAAATGTTCTTGTTTTCTCTGTTATGTTTACTTATTTCTACTGATTTAGAATAAGAACCACCAGATGAGTGAATATACTAACTAGAAAGTCGAAAACAGGAATTGGAATCAGAGAGGAAATCACACTTTCACATTAAGAAACTAAACGGAGTACTTACAGGTTGTGCCATGATTGTTCTAGTTGCTCCAGGTGCAATGCAATTCGTTCGAATGTTGTCTTTTGCCCATTCGCAAGCCAAATTTCTTGTGAGTTGATTCATTGCTCCTAAAGGAAAACAAAATCATCAATTAAAGTTTCTTTTCATATGACACTCAACAAAACTTCATCTGGACTGTGGCTCTTATTTCTCACTTATACCTTTGGTTGCTGAATAAAGCGTCAAATCATCCGCAGCTATTTGCCCACAAATCGAGGAGATATTTACAATACTGCCAGCACCTGATGACTTAAGAAGAGGGTAGGCAAGTTGACACAGATGAAAAGCCGATTCGAAGTTTGTAGCCATGCTTGTCATATATTCTTCGGCAGTAGAATCAACAGCTTTCTTAATAATTGCTATTCCCGCATTATTAATCTGGAGAGAGAACAAAAAAAAATGCTCCTTTCTTGAGGCTATGCAAAAGAACTTAGCTGATAAAACTTTCATAAATACTTACAAGTATGTTGAGTTGCCCGTGGAATTCCATGGAGACTTTCTCCATCAGTTTCTCACGTTCAGATCGAGAAGATACATCACAAACAGACCCTACAACTCTAAGCTTTGATATTTCCCACTCTTGTAGACATTTGTTAAGCTCTGCTTCATTTCGAGAACATGTATACACTGTAGCCCCAAGCGTGGCTAACTCTTCTACTATGGCATGTCTGTAATCAAACCTCGTAAATAAATTTATCTTGATGAAAAAGAAAACAAGAAATCAAACAAAAGACACGAGAGCTTTTATCAGGTTCATCCCAATTTAGGCCTACATCCTCAACAGTGTAGTTTGCCAATTTCCACTGTCAGTTTGTCGAGCAATACAATCTTGATCTCTCTCCCAAAATTTGTCTTCTTCCTCACGAGAAACCTTAACGTGATTTCTTTTAAAACTCCCTAATAAAAGGTACAAAGATATCACTTTTCTCTTGTGTTGTTTCAGCTTTTTTTTCCTCTTTTTTATACGTGATTATGGCCTAAGACTATAGGAAGTCTCATATAAATAGTATTCCAAACGAACCCCAAAACAGATGGAAATCCAAAACAAAACATGATTGTAAAACAGAGAAAAATCCCGTTAAATGGTGTACTGGGCAGTCCAAGCAACCAATACTCCCGAATGGTGCACTGGGCTGTCCGACTGCCAGAAAGCTTGAGGGTTAATCAGGGGGCGGTCTGGACGCCTACTGTTGGGCGCAGAGTCACGCCCACCGTCGCGGAAGCGATATGTCCTGAGAGATAGCCCTGACTTTTGTTTTCATAAAAGCACAAGTCAACCTCTATATTCTTGTTTCTCAAAGGAAACTAGAATAGATAGTGAAATTCTTATTTCTCAAAGGAAACAAGAATCGAAAGTGATATATTTCATCAAAGTGAAATATACATTCTTCCTCTCATCAGTTCTAGGACTGAAATATCGAGGGAACCTACAAGCTATGGCAACTCACAGATAAGACAAATACAAACATGCGATTTACGTGGTTCGGCTAACTAGCCTACGTCCACGGGAGTGGGTTTTCACTATGAAGGAAAAATACCAAACTTATACAAGTTCTCTCTTCCTCTCTTTCTTTTCTCTCAAAAGAACAACTCACTTATTTTTCCCCACACTCTAAACACTACACAAACACCTCCTATTTATAGGAGAAAAAAAACCCGAAGTTAGCAGCGGGACAGATTGGCGGGAAGGGAAGTTCGCGCGCGCGGGAAAGAAGCACGAGCACGGAGCTCAACGTGACAAAGATGTGGGTTGGCAGCGCACAGAAGCGGGCGCAAGCGGCACGCGAAGGCGGCAGCACGGACACGAGCTGCTTGCTCGTGGGTGGGCTGGCATTTGCGTGCGCGTGCACGAAAGGAAGGGGAGCGCCATCACGAGCCCACGTGCGTAGGCCCCTCCTCGTTCCCACGATCATAATTCTCCACCTCGTACATCATTTGATAAACCTCAAATTATGGACGAACACCAGAAGAACCCCACGAACTCCACCAGAGAGATCCAGGCCGTACCAGGCCAAACCAGCTGCGTCACTATACCGCGACTGCCTACGTACCCTCCACCAGGATCAAGCTGACCGTAGTTCTATAATTATTCTGCAACATAGTCTCCACCTCACTTCCATCATCGCCCCGAAAGGCCATGCCCTCTTGGGCATATCAACACGGGCTGATGTGAAGCAAGTCTAAGCAATGCTGGAACTTGCTGCCTGTCACCACCTTGGTTAACATGTCCGCGGGATTCTCATTCGTATGCACCTTCATAAGAGAAATATCTCCTTCCTCTATGACATCCCGCACAAAATGATATCTGACGTCGATATGCTTGGTACGAGCATGGTGAACTTGATTCTTCGCCAAATGAATCGCACTTTGACTGTCGCACCACAAGTTCACGCTTTTTTGCTCGATCCCCAAATCGTCTAGAAGACCCCACAGCCACAATGCTTCCTTCACTCCCTCCGCCATAGCCATATACTCGGCCTCTGTTGTAGAAAGTACCACTGTAGCCTGCAACATCGATCACCAACTAACTGGAGCTCCATGTATCTTGAATACATAACCAGTAGTAGATCGCCATCTATCTAGATCGCCCGCATAATCTGAGTCCACATACCCATCGATCTGACATGTATCTCCACCAAAATACAGACTCGTATCCGCGGTACCTTTCAAGTACCTCAGGACCCATTTCACCGCTTCCCAGTGCGTCTTTCTCGGATTTGCCATGAATCTGCTGACCACACTAACCGCCTGTGAAATATCAGGATGTGTACACACCATGGCGTACATCAAACTGCCAACTGCACTAGCATAAGGAACACGCTCCATGTGTGCCTTATCCTCTGCTGTGGTGGGAGATTGTTTACCTGAAAGCCTAAAGTGTTGAGCCAATGGAGTCACCACCGACTTAGCACTTTGCATCCCGAACCTCGCGATCACCCTCTTAATGTAGCCCTTCTGACTCAAGAACAATCGTCGATTCGCCCGCTCTCTTCTAATCTCCATACCCAATATTTTTCTAGCAGCGCCCATGTCCTTCATCTCGAACTCATTGCTAAGTTGAGATTTTAGCTTATCTATCTCCACCTTGTTTTTCGATGCAATAATCATGTCATCCACATACAACAGGAGATAGATATAATTACCTCCGCGAAGCTTCCGAATGTAAACACAACAATCATAGTCACTTCGGGAAAACCCATACTTCAGCATGAAGGAGTCAAATCGTTTGTACCACTGCCGAGGAGATTGCTTCAATCCATAGAGTAACTTCCTCAAGCGACATACATGATGCTCCTTATCCTCAACCTTATAACCCTCAGGTTGATGCATATAGATCTCTTCATCCAAGTCTCCGTGCAAGAAGGCCGTCTTTACATCGAGTTGTTCCAGCTCAAGATCACCATGAGCAACAATACTCAATAGAACCCGAATAGAAGTGTGTTTCACCACCGGAGAAAATATCTCATTATAATCCACACCCTCTCTTTGTGCAAACCCCTTATCCACTAGCCTCGCCTTGTACCTCGTACCACCGAGCTCTGAAGAATCTTCCTTTCTTTTATACAGCCACTTACAACCTATAGCTTTCTTTCTTACGGGTAATGGGACCACCTCCCATGTTTGGTTCTTCCGGAGGGATTCTATCTCCTCCTCCATCGCAGCCAACCAACTCTCGCTATCTTTATCCTGAATAGCTTCTTTGAAGGAGACCGACTCATCTTCCTCCACCGAGAGTGCGTACTTAACCAAATTAACATGCCCATAGTGCTTCAGGGGTTGATCAGCCCCCAGCTTCTGTACCTGCTTGTATACTCGCCTTGGCCTAGTGGAACCCAAGCTATCCTCGAGCTGCTATTGTTGTAGTGCCTGAGTATTCTCCTGCTAAACCTCCTCCTGCTCAAGCTCATCATCTACCTGACTTTCCACTTAAACATGACTAGAACCTGGTTGGTCTTTAGGTTCTATCTCAATAACCTGAGACTCGGGAGTCCTAACAGTATCAACACCACCATCTTTGGGCACCCTAGCAATCATGGACTTCTCATCAAATGTAACGTCCCTACTGATCACGAACTTCGAATCTTCTGTACACCAAAGGCGGTAGCCTTTTACGCCCTTTGCATACCCCAAGAAAATTTCCTTCTTGGCCCTCGCGTCAAGCTTTCCCTCATTGACGTGATAGTAGGCGGTACACCCGAAAATCCGGAGCCTCTCATAATCTGCATGCTCCCCTAACCACACCCGATAGGGTGTATCACTGTCCAATGTCGAATGTGGAGATCGATTCACTATATAGCAAGCTGTAGCAATCGACTCTGCCCACCATTCTTTGCCCAAACCAGCATATGATCGCATACTCACTGCTTTCTCCCGCAGTGTTCGGTTCAGTCTTTCCGCGACCCCATTCTGCTGTGGTGTAGATCTAACTGTCCAGTGTCTAGCAATGCCCTCCTGATCACAGAACTCCTTGAAGGCACCATCTGTGTACTCTGTACCGTTGTCGGATCTTAGCGTCTTCAATTTCTTTCCTGTCCTGTTCTCCACCATCGCCTTCCACTTCTTGAATGTCTCAAATACCTCATTCTTATGCTTCAAAAAATAAATCCAAGCATACCTAGAATGATCATCTATGAATAAGACAAAATATCTGGAATCACCCTTGGAAGTTGTCGAAGCCGGACCCCAAACATCCGTATGCACACAATCCTCGCAAAAATCCATGCAAGGTTTCTTTAGATTCTTCAGCAAACCCTCCTTACCAAGCAGATCCAGACCCTTCTCTGACATGTGCCCAAGCCGCCTATGCCATAACCGTGTGTGCTCACATGGGTCTCCACCACTTCCTTCAGCTCCAACTGCTGCATCTCCCGTCACCATCGTACCCGAGAGAGTATATAGATTACCGTGACGAACACCCTTCATCACTGTTAAGGAACCCCGAACAACCTTCTTCACTCTGTTCTCTATTACAATCTTACAACCCCCCGGAGTCCAAAGCTCCGACTGAGATGATATTCTTTTGTAAGTCGGGAACGTGTCGTACGTCCGTCAGGGTTCGAACCACTCCATGATGCATCTTGATTTTGATATCATCTAGTCCCACCGTTTTACAAGCATGGTTGTTCCCCATCAATACGGTTCCACCATTAATGCTCCTGTAGGTAGTAAACCACTTCCTGTTTGGACACATGTGGTAAGAGCAACCAGAATCAAGAATCCACTTCCCGGAGGTATCCTCGCCACCCGTGACGACATAACATTCCTTATCGCTCCCATCCTCTGAAGTGTAGCTCGCCTCTTCCTTGCCTTCTCGTCTTTCAGTCTTGTTGTTGTTCTTTTTCCCACCTACTCTCTTGTTAGGACAATCGACCTTGAAATACCCAACTTCACCGCATTTGAAACACGCTCGTCCCGCAAGAGGTCTCGATTTAGATCTAGACTTTCCTCCCTTGCCTTTTCCTCGCTCATTACCTCTTCCTCTGGCAAACAGTCCCGGAGCTTGTTCCTTGTTACCACCAGTGGCCATATCACTAGTCGCAATTTTTCGAAGATCATCTGCTAGAAGCACCGTTCTAGTCTCATCCATCGACAAAGTATCACCCACAAGTATCAGTGTTTGTACTAGGTTCTCATAAGACTTCGGCAGAGATAGAAGTAGTAGAAGCGCCTGATCCTCGTCTTCCACTGTCACCTCAATGTCTTTCAAATCCGATATGATCCTATCGAACTTGTTGATGTACTCCCGGATTGATGAGCCCTCCTCCATCTTGCAAGTATACAATTTGGATTTTAAATAGATCCGCTTCGTTAGACTCTTCGTCATGAAGGTGCTTTCTAACTTCAACCACACGCCCGCAGCCGTTTCCTCCCCGTCTACCAAGAAAGCTACATCCCTCTCAAGGCATAGGATAATCGACGCTCGTGCTTCCAGATCCAGCTCCTCCCAATCCTCATCAGACATATTTTTGTGCTTCTCTCTTCTAGCCAAAGCCTTGTGCAACTTTTACGAAATCAGCGAATTTTTCATCTGCATCCTCCAATAGGAAAAATCATTTTTCCCATTGAATATTTCAATCTCGTACTTTCCAATTTTATTTGTTTTACTTGTAGAAGCCATTTTCCGCTTGTATTATGTCAATCCGCTTCTCTCAGGAATTTTTAACAATTACTTGTGTTTTACCATACAATATTCAACCACCATCTCAGATCAGAAATTTTACCACCTCCAGTCTGAATAGGGGCTCTGATACCAATTGTTGGACGCAGAGTTACGCCCACCGCCGCGGAAGCGATATGTCCTGAGAGATAGCCCTGACTTCTGTTTTCACAAAAGCACAAGTCAACCTCTATATTCTTGTTTCTCAAAGAAAACTAGAATAGATAGTGAAATTCTTATTTCTCAAAGGAAACAAGAATCAAAAGTGATATATTTCATCAAAGTGAAATATACACTCTTCCTCTCATCAGTTCTAAGACTGAAATATCGAGGGAACCTATAAGCTATGGCAACTCACAGATAAGACAAATACAAACACGCGATTTACGTGGTTCGGCTAACTAGCCTACGTCCACGGGAGGGGGTTTGCACTATGAAGGAAAAATACCAAACTTATACAAGTTCTCTCTTCCTCTCTTTCTTTTCTCTCAAAAGAACAACCCACTTATTTTTCCCCACACTCTAAACACTACACAAACACCTCCTATTTATAGGAGAAAAAAAACCCGAAGTTAGCAGCGGGACAGATTGGCGAGAAGGGAAGTTCGCGCGCGCGGGAAAGAAGCACGAGCACGGAGCTCAATGTGACAAAGACGTGGGTTGGCAGCGCACGGAAGCGGGCGCAAGCGGCGCGCGAAGGCGGCGGCACGGACACGAGCTGCTTGCTCGTGGGTGGGTTGGCATTTGCGTGCGCGCGCACGAAAGGAAGGGGAGCGCCATCACGAGCCCACGTGCGTGGGCCCCTCCTCGTTCCCACGATCACACCTACACTGCACCCTTTCTTTGTTTCGGCCTTTTTCGATACTGAGTAACATGTCTTCTGACGGATCTCCACTTGTAAACAAATGTTGTTAGCAACCTTCGGAAAATATTGTTTTCGTTGAAAGCTGCCTTCATCATTGATTTCATTAAACTTTAGTCGTTACAAATGAATTCAAATAATGAAAATAAAATATTACAACTTTCTTGAAAATAAACGCAAGATCCGTTTATCGGCTCTTGCTTTCGTGGGTTCTTTGCCGGTGCCGGGGTTAATCCGTGGACGACCGCGAATCAGATCCGGTTGCAGGAAAATTCGGCAGATCTTCGTCTTAACTGAGGAAGTTTTCTGGTTTGAAGCGCTGAGATCGACAAAGAGAAATCAGGGCTCTTCTCGAGATTAAGACCAAGCCTAATCTCAAGGAACGGACACACGAGATTCGGATCCTTCGAACGGCTTCTCCTTTGGGCCGAAGTTCGCCGGGATCTCGTTGACCTTCGCTAAAATTTCGTGCTCCTTCACTCTTCAATTCAGCAGCACCTCGTCCTCTTGATAAAATTCTAGATCTCGAAAATGGAGGCCTTTGGCTCGTATTTATAGGCCTCGGATGCGGTTATTTGGATGAGAACAAGTGATTTGACTCTATCTTCAGTTAACAACAGCCTAATCACGTTTGGGGATGATATCAAGTTAGTTAGGAACCCCTGGAACAGATAAATCCTATGAAAACAGCTTTAAAACTGTCAAAACACGTTTCGGGTTCTAGACTGCGCGGCGCGGGTCGGACAGATCCGACCCGCGCTTGCGCGGGTCGGTTTGTTCCGTCCTGCGCTCGAGCAGGTTTGCCGATTTTTTCTTCTTTTTCGTTCTCTTTCTTCCGGGACTTGTCCTTTCGTGTGTTTGGTTCGCTTTGTTGACTTGTATGCTTCGCCGTAAGACCGACCGTCGAACGCGCATTGGTTAATATACGCGTGTTGATCGATGCGCGCGGACTGATTGGCATGCGCGCGTTGACCGACGCGCACGAGCTGGTTGACGTGCATGCGTTTGACCAACGCACACGAGATGATTTGACGTGCACGCGCTGACCGACGTGCACGAGATGATTTGACGTACACGCGTTGACCGGCGCGCACGAGCTGATTTGACGTACGTGCATTGACCGGCGCACACAAGCTGGTTTGACGTGCACGCGTTTACTGGCGCGCACGAGCTGCTTAGGTGAATCTTCTTGACTCGCCAATTTATTGCTTCGAGTTTCGTGTGGGTTCTCATAGACAATTTTAGACGCTTACAGATACCCCCTCCAAAGTGTTTCAGCCTCATTCTTTTATAGAAGAGTCTGAAACGCTTTGGATATGATGGATCCCCACCTTCAGTCGGTGTTAAAGGACCTACAGATGGTTTCGATTCTTGACTTCTCCATATTTCAGCATATTCTGTATTTTGTCGAATAGCTAAGATTTCCTTGGTACTGCGTTTATCGTCTGACCGTTATTGTAGCCTTGAACCGGAATTGGTGAGTAGACTTTGGCTCGTGTTATTGAGTTGACTTTTGGATTAATTATTTGCATCGCAACGCGCTGACCGGCGTTGACCTAGGGCTACGCGTTGCTCCGCGTTGACCTTAGGGTTTCGAATCGATCGGCGTTGACTTTTATCGCAACGCGTTGACCGGCGTTGACCTAGGGTTACGCGTTGACCGGCGTTGACCTTAGGGTTTCGAATCGATCGGCGTTGACTCTCATCACAACGCGTTGACCGGCGTTGACCTAGGGCTACGCGTTGACCGGCGTTGACCTTAGGATTTTGAATCGATCGGCGTTGACTCTCATCGCAACGCGTTGACCGGCGTTGACCTAGGGCTACGCGTTGATCGGCGTTGACCTTAGGATTTTGAATCGATCGGCGTTGACTCTCATCGCAATGCGTTGACCGGTGTTGACCTAGGGCTACGCGTTGACTGGCATTGACCCTAGGGTTTCGCATTAACCGGAGGAGAACCAGTTTATACTCGTGTACTCCTGGGAGTTTCGGGAATCAGTTTAACCTCGTGTACCCGTCGGAGGTTGTTAGGTTATCCTTAAGAATTATTATACATAATATTCTCCAGGAACTTCCCGTCAAAAGTGGGAAACAGTTTAGACTCGTGGTCACCAATTGGAGTTTGCCAGGTTATCCTTAAGAGTTATTATATGTAATATTCTCCAGGAGCTTCCTGTCAAAATGGGAAACAGTTTAGACTCATGTACCCGTTGGAGTTTGGATTTCGAATATTTCGATAATAGGCGAAAATGTCGCGAAATCACCCAAAATATAAAATTGGGTCCCGAATATTCCGAAAATAGGCGAAGATATCACGAAATCATTTGGGAGATGGAATTGAACTCCGAAAATTCCGAATCTGAGTGAAAACGCCGCCAAATTATCCGGGAGATGAAATTGAACTCTGAGCGTTCCAAATATGAGTGAAAATGCCGCGAAATTATCCGGGAGATGAGGTTGGACTCCGAACATTCGAAAAACGGGCGAAAACAGGCGAAAATACAGCAAAACGGGCGCCAAGCTGGATCTGACCCGCGTTCACGCGGGTCAGATGGATCCGACCCGCGTTCACGCGGGTCAGATGGATCCGACCCGCGTGATCGCGGATCGGATTAATCCGACCCGCGAGCACGCGGGTCGGACATGAATCCGACCCGCGGAACGCGGGTCGGAGGGGGGTGAAAAGGGATAAAAATCCCGATTTTTTTTTCGTTTCTTTTTCTTCCTTCTTCAAGTTCGGTCCCAGCTCTTCTTCCCCCCTCTTGAAATTTCGGTCTCTTCTCCTCCCCAAGCTCTACCATTCAAGAGTTCTTCCGGCTCAAGACTTCAAACTGAAATCAAAGTCCTCCTCTTTAAATTCCTCAACTCCATCTTCTTCTCCCAATTCGGATTTGAGCAAAGAGGGGAGATCCAAACCTAGGGTTTCGGCATTTTGGGACTTTCTTCCTCTTCAAACTCCAGGAACTTGGGTAAGTTTTCTTCTTATGGCTTTGATTTTAGCTAATCTCTCAAACTTTGACTCAATGATTGTAAACCCTAGTTCTTCAAATTTGGGGAAACTGAGATTGATGTTGGGGTGATGGCCGAATTTTTCTTTATTATTATTTTTTTTGCTTTGTTTGAGTTCATGACCTGATGACTGCCGTCTCCAACCATTCAATCTTGGGGAAAACCGAATTTTGGAATTGGGGTTTGAGAAGTTGGCCGAAATTCCTTGAGCTCTATTCTTGAATTTGTGCAAAGAATTGAAATTGATGGCTGAAAACTCATTGTTGGCCGAATTTTACTATTCATGACCGAAAATTCTGACTGTTCATGGCTGAATTTGGCTTCAAATGTGAGCATGGTTTGATACTGCAGTCCCCCACTTTTGATCTTAGGAAAAAACCGAAAGTTGGGGTTTAAATGTTGATTGTGGCCGAAGTTTTGATTGCATATGGCCGAAACTTTGTTAAGATTTTGGTTGATGACTGAATGTGTGGTCGAACAGCTCTTCGAACCTATATATGGCTAAAAATTCTTGTTGAGGTCTTTGAGCTATTCATGGCCGAATTCTTTTATGTGCTTGAACTTTGTATATAATTCGAACTCGTATATAATTGAACTCATGTGTATGATTGAACTCAAACTTTGTATATAGCCAAGCTCTTGTATATAATTGAATTTGTGCATGACTTGAATCCGAACTCGTATGTGGTCCAATGACTCGAATTCGTACTTGTATATAGCTTGAGAACCTTGTATGCCTTGAATTTGCACATGTGATTGAACTCTTGCATATGGTTGAACTCTTGTATATAATTCAAATTCGAATTTGTATATAGCCGAACTCTTGTATATGCCTTGAATTCAAACTTGTACATGACCGAGTTCTTTGGTTGGTCTTTGTGACCTTTAACTTGAACCGAGAATGTCGTATAGGTTTAATTAGACCCTTAATTGGAAAATTCTATTTTGTAGAATTTCAATTAAAGATTCGCAATTTCCCCTTTAGTCTTTCAATTCATGTATCTCGATTCTTGATCTGACTGAGCTGTTGATCTTTATTGCAGATTAGCTATGTCGACGAGGAAATCACGCCTCCCGAGGAGCCGCTCAGCCACTCAGTCGCCTGAGAGGGAGCACTTGTCTTTTACTGGTAAACCCTTGTAATTTTCTGTTCATGAATTCAAGAATTTTTATATCATGCTGCATATCGCATACCCTCTCTGTCCTTCTTGGTGAGGCAGTCGGGAAGAGTTGACATCCTCCTTCGTGGGGGTGGACGCTTCTATATTACATCCTCGCTCTGTTCTCCTTGGTGAGGCAGTTGGGAAGAGTTGACATCCTCCTTCGTGGGGGTGGATGCTTCTATATTACATCCACGCTCTGTTCTCCTTGGTGAGGCAGTTGGAAAGAGTTGACATCCTCCTTCGTGGGGGTGGATGCTTGTCGGATACGTTTTGCTTGGTCAAAACGCACCTTAAGGTAATATGGGGCGATTTCTGCCGTATTACGTTCCGTAAGATAAGGTACATCACCGCGTTATTTGCGCGAGAATGTACATTATCTTATGAGTTCGTGATACAGCTAAAATCGTCTTACCAATTACAAGGTAGTGACTCGGATTGGTGAAAAGAGTTCGACCCCCTGTGTCGTCTAAATATTTCTTTATAACTGCGTTTGATAGACACGCGTTACTTGTTTCCGTTGAATATCCTGCAACGTCGTTCTCTCCATTCGATATAGATGGCCACAGAAGCAGATATTACGTTGCCGCAGATAACCCATCGTCGATTCCTTCCACTCCTCAATTCGCTTTGGACTTCCCCGATGAGCTTTCCAAGTTGGTGCGGGAGGGGAGTCGTCGCATCATGCGCTAATTAATTACGGACGCGCCGTTCCTGAAGACACGGATCCTGCTCATCCTTTAAGAAAGACGCATTATATGTTTGGGGATTCCGTGACGGATCCAGACGCCGTAAACCTCGAAGACGAACGATGGTTACACAACGAGGGCACGACTTATTTATACCTCCCTCCGTTCCCTCGTCATCGTTCGCTAGCCGACTTGCGGGGGCAAGCGGTGACGCGACAAATGCCGTGGGTTCTGACAGAAGAGCACACCCGCATTCCTTGTGGATACACCATCGGTCATTCACTTTCGGGTTCTACTGGTAGGAAACACATTACAGGATTACAACCCGGCGTAATGGGTTTGGAGGACCCACCTA
>BQKN01049199.1:0-19449 GCA_022839385.1 Asparagus kiusianus | reverse complement strand
AGAAGAAGAGGTCTAGCACTTATCTCTCCTCAGTCTAATACGTCGCGAGCTTGTTCACGTTCCGATTCCCCTGTATTTTGGGAAGCGAGGCGTGACAGTATGTCCTGAAAGACATCCTGATACTCTGAGATAACTTCTAGTCTCTAACAAATCAATACCCTGATCCCGTCACATCACTTCCTCGATGTACGCCAGAAATGACTCTGCAAAATGGTTGCCCTGAGAGGTGGCTACAATCATCTCGGACCCGTCGGACGCTCGCAACTTGACTGTCTTCGCAAAGCAGTCAATACTAATATGGTAGGAAGACAACCAATCCATACCAATGATAACATCAAACTCGAACATATGCAACACTATCAAATCGATGATGAACTCTTACTCATCTAAACTGACGGTACACCTCCTACAAATGCTCTCCAAAAGCTATACCTTACCTAAAGGGGTAGATACTGATAAAGGGGTATCTAGAGGCTGGGCTACGAGCTGGAGTCTAGTCATAAAAGTATACGAAATGAAAGAATGTGAAGCTCCCGAATCAAAAAGAATACGTGTGGGAAAGGAATTCATGAGGAACGTACCCTCCACTATGACTCCGTTAGCTCCATGATCACGGGGAACTACTACATATACCCTTCCTGTGGATGAAGACTACTCTGCTACTGGAGTTGGAGAATATGGGACAATCTACCCCTAAGGAACCTCCTGAACTGCTCGAACCTGCCCCTCAGTCCTCTATGTTGCTGGCGATGCCTCAAGCCTCATCTGTTGGCCCTGACCTCTGCCCTTCTATCGCTGCTGCTGCTGGTTCGGAGCCTTGCCCTGCTGGGCTCCTGCTAGTATGCTACGGCACTCCGATGCCTTATGTTCGACCTTGCGACAGTTAAAACAAACTCCCTGAAACTTACGCTACTGATGCGCTATCTGATCCTGCTAGGGTCCCTTTTTATGAGGGCACTGTTGCTGCTGCTGAGGTCCAGATAAAGGTCTTTTGTTCTTACCTTTATCCCTAATCTATCCTGTCTTGACCTTTCCTTCCTTATCCTTCTGGAACATGGCAGTCTCTATCTCCTACGATGTGGCTGCCTCAGCTACCTCTCGAACTAAATAGAACTTCCTTGAGACGAGGTATCGACAAAGATTAGGGCGAAGCCCTGCTAAGAACATCTGAGCATGGCCCTCTCCTATCTGCTACATGCCCGTGAAGTACAGCAACTCCATGAATCTGCTCTCAAAATCTGCTACTGACACATCCCCCTGAGTCAACCGGGACAACTCAAGTTCCTTCCCAGTCCATGCTGCAGAAGAAATGTACTGCCCATCAAAGAAGTATGCGAAGTCCTTCCAAGTGAGGGTCATCCTCTAGTCTGGAGTAAACTGGAGTCGGTACCATCTCTCGGCATCTCCTTTCAGACTGTATGATGCCAATCTCTACTTCTGCACTGAGTCTACATTAAGTATATCTAGGACAATACTCACATCCTCCTTCCATTTATGGGTTACAAGTGGGTCTGATGAACCCTAGAACTCTGGTGCTCTCATCTTCTGGTATATCTCTACCATACGAAACCAAGCCTCCTGCTCTGCGGCTCTATCCGGGACTGCTGGTGGAATAGCTACAGGTGTGATCTCTAGGGATCTCTCTCTGATAGGAACTGCTGGTATCCCCTACGGCTAAGCTACTGGTGGTGGTGGTGTTGGTGGTGGGGTATGATGCGCCACAAGCTCCTCTATGGCTGTCATCCTAGCGATTAGAGGGGCCATGATGTCCACCAAGTACTTAGGGCCTGCTGCGGCTCAGGTGATGCTTGTTCCTGCTCGGGTAGAGCCTGCTGTGGCTCAGGAGGAGCTTGTTGAGGCTCTGCCTGTGCAGTTCTCTGAGTGCGAGGCCTATCACATCCTGCCATTCCTGATCATAAGGAACAAGAGTTCATGAGTCAAAATAGATATATATACATAACGTATCACAATAAGATTTTCACAATATATAGTATTCACACAAATACTTTAAATTTACACAAAATGGTTGTCATAGAAAAATCTTAAATTTTGAGATATACGCATATATCGTCCTCAATCATACTAGGAAATCCTCAGCGGACTCTATACATGAATCCTAAGAAACTCTATCCTAGCTCCACGACTCGACACAAGATGATCCTAAGGATACTGGAACTAGGGCTCTAATACCAACTGTGACGCCTCTGGGTTCACACAAAGCTACAGCCCAAGGTAAAACCAAGAATGTCAAACCTTCCATGCACCATACAATGTAATAACATGTTTCACCATCACAATTACTATCTCTCTAGTAGAGTCAATAACAGGTGTAGGTACAAAAGTAAGTAAAAGATAATACAAGAGATAACTGATGAAATGATGGAGATCCAAATAATATTTCATCATCCAACATACAGAAATACAAAGTCAATGTCTGAAATAAATAAACTGGAGTTCTCAACAAGTCTCAAATACAAAATGTCTGAGTAAAGGAATAAGGCACACAGCCTTTACAATATCTAGAATAAATTCCTCAAATGTCTAAACAAAGTCTACAGTGGAGCTCCAGAATAAAACATAGCTATAATAGACAGCTGAACACTAAAGTGCATCGCTATCAACCTGCGACTCTCCGGGCACCTGGCTCGTTACCTGAAAGGGGGAGGGACAACGAGCCTCAAAGCACTAGCGAGCAACATCACAACCAACCCCAAGGAAAAGGGTTCGTTGTATATGGAAAATACAGTTAATACATATAATTCTAAAATCATTAATCCTAACAAAAGAGGATTTTAGTATTTATAAATTTACAACACTGTAGGCGTGTAAAATTGCCTATAGGTCCCTTAGCTTAGCTCGGCACGGTGATTCGACAAATCAACGGACGGTCGAGCGACGAGTCGACGAGGCACGCAAGCAACGGAATACGTTCGCGTGCGGGACCAAACCAACAGTTTGGAAAGTTAACGAGTCGTCCAACAACAAAACGGACCTGAACTCAAACACCGAAGCGGATCTACTGCCAAATGAAGATTTGGGCAATCGAATCAAGACCCGAACAAATCAACGAGAGTTCGAGACGACGAAGCACACAAGCAACGGAACACGTTCGCACGCGGAATCAAACCAACGTTTCGGGAATCACCGAGTCATCTAAACAAGAGCGAACTCGGTGATATAACGATCGAATCAAGATCAATCCCGGACTCGAACTCAGAAACGGATTAACTGCCATATTTGGAATCAAGTCAATGAGTCGATTCCAGAAACCGAATCAAATCCGAACGACGGAGAACCGGAAACACCGGAAAACGACGAAACGAACCAACACCCGGGAACTCGGCCTGAACCGAGCCAACCCGGGGTGGCTCGGCCCAAGCCGAGCCACCCCAGGGTGGCTCGGCCAAGGCCGAGCCACCCTAGGGTGGCTCGGCCAAGCCCGAGCCACCCTGAGGTGGCCCGACTCCCCCCCCCCCTCTCTCTTGTGCACAAACGCACAGTGAAGAGAGGCTATAAATGGGGGGGTGGTCGTTCATTTGGGAGGACTTTTGGTTGAACTTCTAAAAAGCCGAAACTCTGCCGGATTGTCATCTCAACTCGGAATTGTGAAGGCTTGAAGCTTGGACCTTCGGATTCAGTTTTCGGCGAGCACCCGCGACAAACAAGGCAGGAGTTCGAAGAAGCTAATCCTCAGATCTACATCGTTCTACTCCGGATCTAAGCTTGGTTCTTAGATCCCGAGATTCGAGCAGTCGTTTCCTTGGCGAAACGATCCCTCCCGGCTATTATCCCCTTGGTGGGATAATACCCGTAATACATTGTAGATCTGCTTGGATCCAGATCTCGCGGTGGTCAACGGTAATCAACCCCGGCGCAGGCGAAGAACCCCACAAAGCGAGCGACCGCAAAACAGGAGCTCGCGATCTGTTCAAAGGAAAGTTGTAATTTTTTGTTTCTTTCTTTATCTCGATCTCCATTGTAACCGGATCTTATAAAAAGACCGGATATTTGTAAAACGCATAAAGTTGTTTTCAAAGTTTGTAATGGAATCCTCAATGAAGAAGAACACGATTTTCCACACGAACAATCTGGCGACCACAGTGGGAGCCAACAGCTTCGCTGCCGAAGCTGGAGCGTCGCAGCCGCGGATCTCGATCCCGGTCGTGGAGGAGGTCGAGTATGAATTCGACCAACAGAAGTACGAGGAATACGTCTCCTCGTCCGGATCTACCTCCTCCCCCAAGTCCAAGAAGTCCCAAAAGCTCTCCTCTAGGAGAAAGGTGCGTTGGTGCGATGAAGTTGAAGCCACCAACGACGACCTCACCCCAATCGACGCCGATGCTGCGTTGAGTGAGGCCCTACCGACCTCAAAGAAGGTCAAATCCGCCATTGAAGGCGTGGTGACTCTCTCTAAGAGAGCCCGCCAGAGGCAGCGTCAACGCCTCGCGAAGCAATTCGCCAAGGCCATGGAGTCCGTTGACGGGGTCCGTTATCATGCGGATCTGAAGAACAAACGAGGCAAGCAGCCTCAACAGCAAATGCAGGGTGGTTCCTCTAAACCATCAACTATGGAGTGGGTCCGTGTCAAACGGAATCGCTCGACTTTGGAGGAGCGCATCCGCAAACGCCGCGCGTTATCAGCGCAAGCACGGGCCAAAGCTGAAGAAGCCCGTCGGAAGCTGCAGAAGGAGGTGGTCAAGAAGCCGCCACCAACTCGCAAAGTTTGGAGGCCAAAGTCTGAAGCGGTTCAGGCTAAGGAGCAAGACCCGCAGCCTCCAAAGATTCAACACCCGGCAAAGCAACCCAAACAGCCGGTGATTGCCGCAACTGCCCTGGGAGATCCCGCAGGACCATTCCAGAAGAAAAAATCCGTTTTGGAGCGACTTGGTCCGCTTCCGAAGGAACGAGGTAAAACTCCAATTCAAGAACGCTTGGGGCCAATGAAGAAACCCCAAACAATGCAGCATGCTGGGGGTCGCCGCAACCCTCAACACTTGGAGAAAACCGCGGCACCCAAGCGCACCACTTTGCGCATAGAAGTGCAAGAGTCCGCTGAAGATTCACGCCCACAAAGGCGTGTTTCGAGGCGTGTGACTCTGGATGGTCCGAAGAAGACAATTATTCCTCAGAAGGAAACGTTGTCATATGATGACGACAACGTTATACCTGAGAGATCGTGCCAACACACGATAGCTTGCTCCGACCTTCAAACGGACGAGCTGTACTATCGTGCCGGGGGTACGAGTAAATCCAGAAAGAGGAGCCCTCGAAAGCTCGAAACACAATGTCCTTGTTCGAAGCTCATTCGGGCGGTACTGTCGGAATGCAACTGTGTTAAGACAGTCCCCGAAAGAGTATCTGTGTTCGAAAGACTCAGCAATGGAACGCCAAAACCAAAGCATAGGCGCTTCCAGCGAAGAAGGAAGATGGTCGAAGACGGTGAGCGTTCAAGGGTCACCGCAAATATGACCAGCACAGGAACATCGGCTCAGGATAACCCCGAGGCGGTTCCAGAAATATCCCGACGTGTAACTCGTCTACAATCCGGGGCTATCATTCGCGCGACGTATGGTAGAATCCGAACGAGAGTACCTTCGGGAGATGAAGAATCAGATGCTGGCTCAGCAGTGGCGTCTGATAACACAGTGTCTAGCGAAGGACAACCCCGCGAGGCGTTTATGATAAACGCAGAGCAAGTGGCCAAGATGCTTGAAGATGCCATTGCCAAACAACAAGAAACCTTTCGGTTCGAGATGCAGATGGCCATGCAGAACATGAGAGAGATGCATGACCAACAGATCCAAGCATTAAGGAACCAACAAGGGGAACCAAGTCGTCAAAACCAGAACAACTTGGAAGATGAGGATACAAATGAAGCTCGCAACGTCAATAACCCTCCCATTAATCCAGGGGGTGGTAACGATAATGCTAGCGAAGACACAGGTGAAAGCCTGAAAATTAAGAACCTCGAAAGCAAAATCAATACATTGATTTCTGCTCAAGAGACTAAAAAGACGGGTATTCCCTGTCCTTACCCAAGAGAGTGGGAATCGATCCCATATCCGGCAAAGTTTAGTCTAATCAACTTCACACCATTTAATGGGATGGGATCACCAACTCAGCATTTGATTTATTTCAAATCGCACTTGGGAGTCATCTCGGGTAATGAGCCTCTGATGGTGCGGTCATTCGTCGGCACTCTTCGCGGAGCTGCCTTCGATTGGTATCGTCGCCTCAAGCCAGGAAGCATAAACAGCTGGGACGACATGGAGACCAAATTCCTTGCGAATTTCTTCGATGACGACACTGAAATCTCTATCGGGACATTGCTCGATGAGAAGCAGAAGGACGGAGAATTGGTCGAAGTCTTCGTCAAAAGGTTCCGGAATAAGGCGATGAATTGCCGGGACCCGATCAGCGAGGAGTTCATTCTTCAGACCTGCCACAACAACCTCTCGCTGGATGTTTTGGAAGCAATGGGCACAGCTCCATCCAAGACATGGAAGGACTTGAAGGTCCGAGGCGAGCAAGCTGAGCGGTTCCTCAGGAGGAAGAAGGCGGAGAGAGGCCAACCGGCTACAAACCCTCCGAAGCAGAACTTCAACCAGAAAGGAAAAGGTAAAGCTCAGGTTAATGCTGTTGATGCTAACCAAACCTTTCAATTGCAACCTCAGCAACAGCAGCAGCAGCAGCAACGAGCTCCACAGCAATCGCAGCCACATTGGCAGCAGCGGTCTCAGAAGCAAAAGTCTTCAGAGCCGAGGTTTCCCAAAGTCTACTCCTTCAAAGATGACGAAGTTCCCGGCATCTTCAAATATCTGTTGGAGAACAACAAGATCCAGCTGCCGGCGATTGTGGATCATGAAGGAGCCACTAAGGTGACGGACCCGAAGTACTGTGCGTACCACAGAGCGGTCCACCACCCAACGAAGTCTTGCTACCACCTCAAGGATAAGATCCAAGCATTGATCGATGTAGGGGTCATAACTCCGAAACCGGCCAAGAATGTGGGAGCAAATGCGGTGTCAATCAGCTTTGGATCAGTGCCTACAGATTAGTTTGAGCCTAAGCGCGTCACCAAAGTCGGGATGAAAATGGTGAATGATGATCCACATGGACAGCGCCAAAAGGGACTTGTGCCACACACAGCCCCGAACGGCGAAATCCTTTGGGTTCACCCTGACCTGATTGAAGATGAACAATGGGCCGGATCGTCATCCACGAAGAAATCTAAAGGGAAAGGAAAGTCTTGCTACGGAGTTTCCGCCATCCCAGGGAAAGACGACGAAGGAATCCCAGCTTTCCCACTTTCTGAAGATGAACAAGAAGTCTTCACCACCAGAAGCGGGAACCAATACCATTTCAACTATCCGTCACATAATGAACAAGCAGCTAAGCTAGGGGTGACAAAACAGGAACCAGCCAAGACTCTCACAGAGATAGGGGTGATCCCAATTCCCAAACTGGCTGAAGATGTTCGACGACAGCCGGCAGATAAACAGAAAGACAAAGGATCCCAAGAGGTTCAGAACCCGAAGCAGTCTCGCTTCAGTCGTCCAATTGGAGGAGATAAACCGGGAAGTTCGAAAAATCCGCGTGTCTTCGACATCATGGCTCAGCTGGCCAATATTCCAGCACGGATAACGCTGTACGAGCTGTTGCGGTTATCCAAGGAGACTAGAGAAGCCTTACAAGAGGCCTTGGCCGATTCAGAGGCGTTCCTCACCAGGATCAAACCAGCACCTGAGGAGCTAGAATTGTTAGCCCAACAGTGTAACGTGGCAGCTAAGAACCTTCCCTGCATCACCTTCACCAAAGAGGACATGCAGACGAAGAATTCGAACCATGATCGGCCCCTGTACTTCGTCGGGTACATTGGCTCCAGCGAAGTTAACCGAATCCAAGTGGATCCGGGTTCCGCTGTGAGTATTATGCCACTTCGACTGATGCACAGCCTTGGCATTCCAGTCAGCAAGTTGGCGTCTACAGGCACAGTCATATACGGATTCAACACCAGCGGGTCAAGACCTTTGGGTAAAATCCGGATAAAGTGCCAAATGGGCGATTTAAAGACGGAGGTCACGTGCTACGTGATTGATGCTGAGACATCCTATAACTTACTATTGGGTCGGCCTTGGATCCATAGTAACGTTATAGTCCCCTCCACTCTACATCAGTGTTTGAAATATGTCGACACTGATGGAAGAGTTAGGACGGTGGTCGCGGATAAGCATCCATTCAAAGGGTACGAGAACTACTTCACAGATTCTCTCCTTTATGGTAACGAATCCGATACAGAACCATCGGTCCAAGGCACGGACAGCGGAGAAGAAGCTGATTCCGAGGCCAGATTCGATTATAATGGTGGTTTTGTTTTTAATGACATTGTACCCTTTGTAATCAATCTCGACGATGAACAGTCGTCAGATGGCGGTTGTAACTGGCAACTTGCCGAACTTGAAATAAATAATGGTTTAGAGTACTCCTTGTCTTTTGATGATGTGATAAAGGGATTATACGATAATCCCGAATTATGTATGCCGCTCCGATCGTCGTATGTAACGAAGAAGTGTCTCCAACACTCTTTCGGAACAACTCAGATTATTCCCGCCAAAATAAGGGGACAAAAAGAAGTAATCTTCGGTAAAGGGGAAAATCTTCCGGTGCCAGATCATTTCCTAAGAGAGGATGAAGATGGTGACAAATCCGGTCTACATTTATCTAAGTACAGTCCAGAAGCGCGCAAGCTCATGGAAAGACAAGGATATGATTTCACACTCGGAGAAGGTCTATACTTCGATCGAGGTTCCCGTATCCCAGTCAAAGCGGCATATGTACCAAAGGGTAAACCGGAGGGCTATTATCGTCACAAGAGAGGCTTAGGCTACGTTTCGTCAGATGACGAATGTGGCTGGCAAATCATAGATCAAATTGCTAACAAAGCCAAGGATCGGTACTTGCTAGATTCGTCAGCTGAAGATTCCGACACAAGTTTGGGAGAAATGTTCAAGGCCTTAATGTCGAACATGACTACAGCTGATCCGTCCACGTTGGAGGACGACGACCAAATGCCAACGTGGGAGGATCCATGGGTTCATCACCTAAACATGCAATATGGTGATAGGTTCGAACAAAGAGAGCCACCCACCGAAGACGAAGTAATCCAAATTAACATGGGCGATGAAGACAACCCAAAGCCCATATTTATCAGCGGTAGTCTTCCATCAGATGAGAAGGAGGAGTTAATTGCCCTTATCAGGGAATATATCGACGTCTTCGCGTGGAACTACGAGGACATGCCAGGGCTCGACCCCAATGTGGCTATGCACCGCCTCGACATCAAGCCGGAGGCTAAACCGGTCAAGCAACAGCAAAGACGGTTTCGTCCGCAGATTATGGAAGCCATCGAGGCAGAGGTCAAGAAATTGATCGACTCAGGATTTATCCGGGAGGAACAACATCCAGATTGGTTAGCCAATATTGTCCCAGTCATGAAGAAGAATGGCAAAATCAGGATTTGCATCGACTTCAGGAACCTGAATGAAGCATGTCCAAAAGACGATTTTCCTCTCCCAATCACGGACGTCATTATCGACAATACGTGCGGATTCGAGAGAATGTCTTTCATGGACGGCTTTTCGGGGTATAATCAAATCAAGATGCACCCGGATGACGAAAAGCATACGGCATTCAGAACGCCCATCGGTGTCTTCTGCTACACAGTGATGCCTTTCGGTCTGAAGAATGCAGGTGCCACATACCAACGAGCGATGACCAAGATTTTCCAGAAGCACCTCAGGAAAACGGTGGAATGCTACGTTGATGATTTGGTGGTGAAAAGCTGCAGCAAAGAAGATCACATCAAGGACTTGAGAACAATGTTTGATCTCATGCGGAGTCATCAATTGAAGATGAATCCCACAAAATCCTTCCTCGGAATGTCCAGCGGAAATTTCCTTGGATTCGTCGTTACCACCAAGGGTATACATATCGACCCAGACAAGGTAAAGGCGATAAATGAATTGCAACCCCCGAAGAATCTAAGAGAACTCAGAGGATTGCAAGGGCATTTGGCGTATATCCGGAGATTCATTTCAAATCTTTCTGGGAAGTGCCAACCATTTTTGAAGCTAAACAAGAAAGGCGTATCGTTTATTTGGGACGATGCTTGCCAGAAGGCATTCGAAGATATCAAGGCATATCTGATGAATCCACCTGTTCTTGTTGCACCAAAATCAGGTAAACCGTTCTTGATTTACATCAAGGCGATGAACCATTCGGTAAGTGCTTTATTAGCACAAGACGATGATAATGGTCACGAACAGGCAGTCTATTATCTAAGTCGGACCTTGATAGGCGCCGAGTCTCGGTATCCGATGATCGAGAAAGAATGTCTCGCATTGGTGTTCGCAGTACAGAAGATGCGACATTACTTGGTGGGCCAGACGATTTACGTCATTGCCAATGTTAATCCGGTACGGGTGTTCATGACTCAACCAGGTTCGATGAATTGGCGGTTAGCAAAGTGGGCCCTTCTCTTGTCCCAGTATGATCTGCACTTCAAACAGCAGAAGCCGGTCAAAGGACAAGCGATTTGTAACCTTTTGGCGGCAAGCCCGACAACAGATACGGTTGAAGTATACGATGACTTGCCGGATGAAACCCACGAGGTTAATACCACGTCACACCAACAAGTATGGCAGTTATACTTTGATGGTGCTTCGAGAGCAGTTAATAAGGCAGTAACCCCTGGATGTCCTAAGGTCACTTCCGGAGTTGGAGTTGTCTTAGTTTCCCCAGGGAAGCACGTGATGCCTCGAGCTTATTCGCTGACGAGTCCATGCTCTAACAACGTAGCTGAGTATAACGCACTCCTCATAGGACTCAGTTTCGCCAAGGAGCTGGGGGTCGAATATCTCGAAGCCTTTGGAGATTCTCAACTGATTGTCAACCAAGTTCGTGGAGAATATAAAGTCAGAAACCCAGATCTGATTCCATACCACCAGGAGGCCGTCAGAATGGCAGATTCTTTTGAAGAATTTTACATTGAATGCATCCCGCGTCTTCAGAACGCTTATGCAGATGCACTGGCAGCACTAGCAGTATCACTCGCGCAACCGCCCGAAACTGAACTGCTAGTCACAG
Organism: Asparagus kiusianus; assembly: GCA_022839385.1. Classification (NCBI taxonomy): domain Eukaryota; kingdom Viridiplantae; phylum Streptophyta; class Magnoliopsida; order Asparagales; family Asparagaceae; genus Asparagus; species Asparagus kiusianus. The sequence goes on along the minus strand of BQKN01049199.1, from coordinate 8,304 downwards.
TAAGATCACACCAACTCTGCGTACCCATATACGATATGGACATCGAAGAGGAGGAAGATAGAAACGTAAACGCCAAAGAGGTGAACTCAACCCAAATCGGGTCCGAGTCCCGAGATTGGCGTTTTCCCATCATCGATTACGTCCAATACGGTATTTTGCCGAAGGATGTAAAGAAAAAAGAATCTATTCGCCGAAGAGCACCACGGTTCTTTTACAATACCGAGACCCGTACATTATATCGCCGGGGGTATGATGATTTGCTTCTCCGATGCCTTTCGAACGAGGAAGCAAAAGAAGTTCTTAAGGAAGCACATGAAGGAGAATGCGGTGCACACCAGCCTGGTCCCAAGCTGTATGATCGAATCAGAAGAATGGGATATTTCTGGCCAACAATGGTTCGTGACGCGATCGAGTACGCCCGAGAATATCACGCTTGCCAAGTGCATGCAAATTATATGCACCAACCTCCGGAGCGATTACACACATCAACCACGTCTTGGCCATTCGAGACATGGGGTATGGATATTATCGGTCCTATTTTTCCTCCTTCAGTCAAAGGTGATCGATTTATTCTCGCTATCACCGACTACTTTTCAAAGTGGGCTGAAGCCATTCCGTTTAAAGAAGTAAAGACGAACAACGTCATTAACTTCATCAAGCATCACGTCATATACCGACATGGCGTGCCGAGGCGGATCATTCATGACAACGGTCCGCAATTCATAAGCAACGCCTTCATCCGGTTCTGTGATAAGTTCAAGATCCAAGATGTTTCGTCAACACCTTATTACCCTGCCGCTAACGGATTAGCTGAGGCTTTCAACAAGACGATCATCAAGATCTTATCAAAACTCGTGAAAACCAACAAACGGGATTGGGACGATAAACTTGGCGAAGCGCTATGGGCTTATCGAACCACAATACGCACTCCTACGGGAGCCACTCCATACTCTCTGGTGTACGGATGTGAAGCTGTGCTACCGTTAGAGATTCAAATTCCCTCCCTTCGGATCGCTCTCGCAACGGAGATGACGACCGAAGAACATCATCAAAAATGTCTTGAGGAACTCGAAAGGCTGGACGAAAAGCGCTTAGAGGCTCAACAACACATCGAGTTCTATCAAGCTAGGATTTCCAGGGCTTTTGACAAGAGGGTTCGCCAAAGAAGCTTCAAGGAAGGAGATCTGGTCCTCGCTGCTCGCCGACCAATAATCCTCACCTCCAAGAAGAAAGGTAAATTCGAACCTAAGTGGGAAGGGCCGTTTGTAATAGATACAGTCTATTCAAACGGTGCTTACCGCCTAATTTCTTTAGAGGGTAACAGGCAATTAATGCCAATAAATGGGAAGTTTTTGAAAAAGTACTATCCCTAGTACGTTCAGGACAACTCATTTATCAGGAAGTTCCTTGAAGAATATTACACTTAATATTCTAGAGGATAACCTAATTTTATTTTTACCACCAAAATCCCTCGCTGATCAATTTCAATTGACAGTGAGTCCACCGAAAAGGTTCACTCTCAGTTCGGAGTCCCCTTTCGATAAACGAAAGAACTCCATTTCTTTTCTCTTGGGTTCAACCTTTTTATGGTTGTAACTGAAGTTGAAATTCCCCTTTCGATAAACGAAAGAACTCCCTTTCCTTTCTCTTTGGTTAAACCTTCTCATGGTTATAACCGAAGTAGAAATTTCACTTCGATAAACGAAGAACTCTTCTTTCGATCAGATAACCAATCCTATAAAAGATAAGTTTATCTAGATCTTCCGGATTCTCGGAGTGGAGATCCCACTTCTAGTTTCCTTCTTGCACTGGAAATAGAATATAAAATTCTTCCTTTCCAGAATCAAGGAATAGAATATAAAATTCTTTCTTCCTTGTTCAGGGAATAGAATATAAAATTCTTCCTTCCCACATCAACTCTTTATCCAAAGTTTATAAAATTAAGACTCATCTTAGGTATTTTATCCCGAAACCTAAGCAGGGATAAGTCTGCGCCTAACACGCGCTGCCGGTTTAGTCTTTTTCCGATTGAAAAAGACACCAGAGTTCGATTCTGGGGTATTTTATCCTGAAACCTAAGTAAGGATAAGTCCGCACCTAACACGCGTGGCCGGTTAGTTCTTAACCGTTAAAAAGAACACCCGTCTGCATATTCAACGTTGTGGCAGGTTGTTATTAATAACACCGAAATCCATACCTCATACGCATGGGGAATTTTATCCTGAATCCTAAGAAGGGATATGTCGACGCCTAACACGCGTCGCCGGTTTGGTCTTTATCCGTAGAAAAAGATACCGGAGCCTGACTCTGGGGTCCTTTGTCCCAAAGCCTAAGTAGGGATAAGCCAACGTCTAATACACGTTGCTGGGTAGCCTATTCCCATAACAATGGCAAAGCCTACATATTCAAAGTTGTAGCACAAAGTCTAAGGGAGTTCATTCCTTTAGCGCAACGTCACATGTGGAACGGATTAAAACAATCCGCATGTAAGCCCGACTCAAACGGTAGTCGGTAAGAGCACATCAAATCCGTTAAAGGCTGAGGATTTGCCAAAAATCCTAAGTCAACGTCTCATACACGTTGCTGTTTAGTCTTTTCACAGGAGAAAGACGAAGTCTACGTATTCAACGTCGTAGCACTAAAAGAGTTAACTCTTTTAGCTTAATGTCACGTGTGGAACGGATTTAGACAATCCGCACGCTAGCCCGACTCAAACGGTAGTCGGTAAAGGCTAATCAAATCCGTTGAAGGCTGGGGGTTGGCCAAAAATCCTAAAGTCAACACCTAATACGTGTTGCCAGGTAGCCTATTCCCGTAACAATGGCGAAGTCTATGTATTCGACATCATAGCACGAAGTCTCAGAGAATTCAATCTCTGAGCGCAACGTTACATGCGAGCGGATTTAAATAAATCGCGTGCTAGCCCGACTCAAACGGTAGTCGGTAAAGGCTAACCAAACCCGTTGATGGCTGAGGGTTTGCCAAAAATCCTATGAGTATTGTGGTCAATCATTTCAAATGGAATGACGAATCATAATAAAGATAAAAAGGGAATTCACTAAAAGAGTCAAAAGTCAGTAAACAAAATCAAAAATCAAGCCCGTGGCTAAAAATCTGCTGACTGAACTTAGACAGCTTATCATCATAAGCTTGGCTAAGCTCAGCCCTAATGGACTCCTCAGTGGCGGCCGAAGTCTTCGTAGCAGTCTCTTCTGTCTCGGATAGCTTCTGCTTCAAGGACTTCAACTCATCAGACAAAGCCGTGTAGGTCTGCTGGTCCTGTGTCTTCGTTATCTGAAGAACGTCAAAAGTCTCCTCCTTTTCACGGAGTGCTCTTCTGAGCTGGTCTATCTCGGCCGCACAGGAAGTGAGAGAAGAATCGAGCTCGGCAAGTGAAGATAACCTGGTAGCAAGGCCAGTCTCAACTCGGGCTACTCGGTCTCGCTGCACCTGAACCTCAAGATCAGCAAGAAGCTGAGTCTCGCGTAGTGACTGTAAACGAGTATCCAGCTCAGCAGCAATGAAGGAAGAAGCACCGGTATCTCGAAGCTCACGAAACATCTGAAGCTCACGCTCTAAGCAGTCGAGATCGTCAACTATGGCCTTCGCCAAATCTGGGTATCCTGCCTCCCTTATCAAATTGATTCTGGAATTAAGGAGAGGTTTGAACTGGTGAAGGGAAAGTCCGCTGTGGAAGAGCTTGCCAATCATAGCCTTCACAAAAGAGAAGAAGGAGCGAACTTCTAGACAGATAACGATCTTGTCGGGATCGTCGTCGGATAACAACTCCTTCACTAAGACATGAAGACAAGAAGAACGCCCTACACAAAAAAAAAAAAAAAAGAGGAGAAGTCTGTTAAAAGTTTTAATGAGAAAAAGGAATAACACTCTTCAATGAGTTAACTTATACCTTCTTCCCCTTGAGCCGCTGGGGGTAGTGGAGGTGTAACGGTTGTAGGTGCATCAACTGGTATAGTTGGTCTCACAGCCGGCTCGACAGGGTCTTTCTCAACAAAAGCTCCTGCCAGATTCAAAACGGAATTCGCAGAAGCGTTACATTATAGTTGCATTAGTCAAGATTGGCTAGTCCTATAATTAACTCAGAAAGAAGCACATACCTTCAAAGGAACCATCCTCAGGATTTTCAGCGAAGGCGGGCTCAGAAAACATATCCCCAGGTAACTGGTCATCGATCTGAGGAGAGCTATATATGTAGCGCATCATAGGAGTGTTCGCAAACAAGCTTCCCTCGTAGAAGTCATCGATGGAGAAATCTGACATAAAAGAATATCAGTGCCAAAGAAGAGTGAAGAGACTACAACTAATGGAAATGAGTTACCTCTTACGGGTGCATCAGCCTCTTCATTTCCAGGATTCGCCTCCTGCAAATTATCTGAAGAAGCAAGAAGTAGAGGACAGTTAGAAGATACACAAATTCATTCGTGTATTATCTAAAGAAATACGGTGTCAGTGTTAGATGTACCTGGATTCACGGAATCGGGTCCTACATTGATCTCCTCTCTAATGTCAGCAACCCCTGTAGGTCTCTCTACAGGGGGTGGTGGGTCAGACTCATCGGGAGATACGGGAATAGGATCGGGACTCATCTCATTCTCCCCACGCGCTCCTATATGGAGGTGGAAAAGTATAAGTCAATGTGCTGAATAACCAAGGGAATGGTTTTCAGGATAGATGTTACCTCTATCACTAGCAGGATCGTCACCAGCAAAGTCCATATCTGAGGCTCGGGAAGCTGCACGCGGTTTACGGGCTAATCTCTTCCGCCTAGTAGTGGGGATCGAAGGTCTCGCCTGAGGAGGAGGATGAAACTCTTCATCATGATCAACTGTGGTCCCTGAAACGTCAAACCATAGTCAGTTTCAATATTTCTGGAAGATAAAGGTTTAAAGTTGAATCGCAAACCTCGCTCAGAAGAGTCATCATAATCTTCGGGATCCCCGCCTGAAGCCTCGTCTGTGGAATGGAATGTCCTCTGGCCCTCTTCATCAATTCGGCAAGTCTTGTTCCGCGCCCTCTGTGCTCGAGCGTTCTCCCGAATCCTAAGGGAATCAATCTGAGAAGCCTTCTCAGCCTCTATCTCTGCAATCGGCTTCACGGGGACAGTCTTGTTAGCTGCTAGTAACCACTTGCAGCTCAAGAAAGTGAGGTTCAACTGCCGATCAATACTCGGGAGGCTGAACTTAGCACCAGTACAGCCAGTCACGGTCCACAACCATGCACGGAGACCGTCTATCAAACCACTATGGGTCCGAAGCTGCTGACGAGGATTCTCGATGTAGAGCTGATCATAGCCAAACTGGCGAGCGAATCGGCAGGGTAGATATGGCTCTATGAAGCACTGATCCCTCACCCGAAAAGTCAGATAGCCAGGCCTGATGTTCACCAGCCAGTTGAAGCAGCCAATGTCTAAGTGAGTCCGATACTCTCTCGGTCTCTCATCGTCTATCAAGCACTCGCCGTACCGGCCGGAGAACTGCGGAAAACAAGTGGAGAATGCCCAACACTTGTGGACCTGCAGCTGCTATCTGACATCAGAAAATCCTCGGCCCTCCCACCTGCCATTCTCAAGCAACTGTAGCAGGGGAACGGAGTGATCTGGGGCGTTCGGCACCGACATCATATCCGAGCGGTGGAGGACGAACCAGGCCATCAGATAAGCGTACAGAAGCTCCATCTTAAGAGTGGGAATCTGACCTGGCAAATCGGTCTCCTTCCGTGTGAAGGCACTAGAAAGCTGTCGAAGTCCTCGGTGAATGTCAGCTACCATCACCGGGAGAAGTGAAAGCTCTTTCTTATAAGCAAGCTGAACGGCCGGGTAGAGCACCTCTAAAGGCAATGCATCACCAGACTGGTATGGAACAACACACTTCTTCAACCAAATAGCGAGATAACCGGCAAGAAGAGTCATCGGCCGAATCGGAGTGGTCGCATGCCATAAGAAAGATCTGAATCTGGTCTTCGCAAGGAAGCCACCCTCAGGACTGCTAGTGGTGTAGGAGTGAGCATCAATCTTCTTCAACAAACCGTTCACCTCTGAGGGAGTAAGTGGGGCCAACTCACAAATAGCCTCGCCAGAACTGTTCTCCAGGTTCTTGAATAAATAGTTCGCAAACTGCTTCAGACTCACGGAGGCCTTGGTCCTTTTCGCTAAAGGCTCAGACTGTGCCAAAGCAATGTGATAATGACAAGTGAGATCCCATAGAGTCTCATAGCGATCAGGCATGCGATCCTTCAACTGGTCCAATTCACGATTAGAGGGAAAGTACTCCTGGTATAACATCTGTCCCATGGGCAAGCCAGAAATCCGGTGCATCTCGTGAAGAGCCAAGCCCAACTCCCCTTGCCGGGTCAGAAAAGTGTTCGAGTCTGGATTATATAGCTCGAACAAAGCACAAAAATGTCTCAAACTGACAGGCAAGCCATACATGGTGGCACGAACGGCTGCATACAAACCGCAAGCGTGCAACTCCTCGCCCCATCGGCTCAAGACGTATGTCGTCATGCGACTCCACCAAGACTTGTCCGAAGAGTGGACCCAACCATAAATCCTGTGACGAGTCGCAGGCATCTCCCGTCCTAGGGCAGCGAGGCGATTCCTCAAGGTCAAAGCAGTGGCAAAAAGCTCGTTACGTGGTGGTGCATCTAGTCCAAACACTCCGGGATGTAATCCGGTGATGTGACTCCTGCTCGAGCCAGGATCTGCCTGATGGGTGATATAGCCGCAATGGACGCTCTCATGATCCTCCGTCAAGCGCCACGACATCTCCCGTGTCACAGCCTAACGCCTGAGCTCAGTCAATGAGCGATGCCGAGGAATCTCCGGCAAGTATATGAAGCCACTGCCGGTCTTGTGGAGCCACTGCTCAGCGTCAATGAATACGGCTTCTGGGTCATCGATGGAATCACCAAACAGGAAGTCGCTCTTCCGAAGAGGCTGAGTAGAGCTGGCATCCTTTACAAAAGGCGCATCTGTGATCAGCTGACGAATGGCTCGATGACTACCTTCCCTCACCACCTGGGCAACCTCAGTCGATGTGCCCGAAGCAAACTGAGGAGTAGCTGGAATAGGAGAAGGATCGTCGGAGGTCGAGTAATACTCGCCGCGACGCCCACAGACTGCGTGGGACGAGAATGATCCAGAAGGGTATCCCACTGCAAAGTGAACAGTTAAACACTGGTTAGTCCCGATTATAAAAGGAAATTGAACTCATCTTACAAATAGTTAAGATAGAGTCGTTGCTTTATAAAGGGTGAGACGATTTGGCCACATTGTGCAATTACAACACAGGGTATGTCAACAACATATCCCTGCCTTATAAAGCGCAATGTAGCGTCAAATCGCCCCCTTTAATTTTGAGATATGGTTTTGACCAAGCAAAACATATCTTTGAAGCGTCGATCCTCACCAACGAGAATCAAGGCTCTTCCCGATTGCCTCGCCAAGGAGAACAACGTGGGGTAAAATGGATCAATTTGCAAATTTTCAAGAAAAGAGGGGTTAATTTGCAAAATTTCCAAATATGCCAAAAGCGTCGATCCTCACCAAGGAGAATCAAGGCTCTTCTCGATTGCCTCGCCAAGGAGAACAACATGGGGTAAAAAGGATCAATTTACAAATTTTTAAGAGAAAAAGGGCTAATTTGTAAATTTCCAAATGCTGCCAAAAATAGCTCACCAGCATAGGAGGGAGGCGCGCCATCAGCCGACATAGCAGGGGAACGACCTCTCGAGGCGTGCGACATGACGAGCTGCAAAATAAATGAAGAAGTCAGATCTAGAAAATAAAAGATCATTTTTTTATCAGATCTACCCCCCTGAAAGATTAACTCGAGGCGTCAAATCACACCCTCAACCCTCACATACGATCCCACAAATGCATAAATTAAAATTGAGCATGAAAGAGATCAAAATTATGGAGGATTTACCTGAAGAAAGACTCGAGATCCAACGAAGATGAGACCTTTTAGGAAACTTTCACCACGTGCTCGAGGGACCTGAGAGGAATTCTAAAAAATGGTTTTTCGAGGGATTTTTTAGTTCAAGATCCAAAGGAACCCTAGATCTAGGACAACTATCCAGGTTTGAGGGAGAACGGATGCTCGAGGGAAGAGAAAAGTCAAAAAAGAGATCAAGGGGGGGGCCGGCCCTAGAGAGGAGGAAAAGAAAAGAGAAAAAGATGGACCCCTATTTATAAGGTGAACCAAGTTGAACCGGACCGGACCAAGTTGAACCGAACCGGACCAGTCCAGATCAGTCCAAACGGGGTTGAATCGAGCATCGAAA
>BQKN01049197.1:0-19471 GCA_022839385.1 Asparagus kiusianus | reverse complement strand
AACAAACTTAAAAACCCTTCAACAAACTTGTAAAACTCTTTTTAAAAATCTCTTAAGCATCCATAAGAAACAATGAAAGTTGAGGGATTTTTATAGCCTCTTAAATCAGCCATAAACCCGCAAAACCAAAAATATCAAAAACTAGCCGTTACTAGCCGTTATAGGCTGAAAAGACCAAAATACCCCAAATTCAAGCATTCTGGAAATTTACGTATCTGACTTTCTAAAATCAATTAAAAATAGTAAAACAGCTCCAAAAATTATATAATTTTGTGGAAATGTTTTACACATGTATAATAACATGTTAGAGAAAGAATTTCTGAAAAATAATTTCCCAATTGAGAGAAATAAATGTTTTAACACAGATTTATAGTTTCTGAAAAACTGCTGACATACACGATTTTGTAAAATCAATTGGGCACAGTAAATCAACTCCAAAAATAGTAAAATTTTGAAAGAAGTTTATAAACATGCAGATAAACATGTTAAAAAAATAATTTCTTGAATACCACTTCCCATTTATGAAGACTTATCTGTTTTGTAAAACATGCACGAACATGTGCATGAACAAAAACATGATTTTGTAAATTCCATTAAACATAACAAATCAATTCCAAACTTGATGAAACTTTACAAAATATTTATAAACATGAATTCAAACATGTTAGAAAAAGAATTTATCAAATTGAATTTCCATTTGTGAAAACTCATGTATTTTGCAAGTGTGTCCAAAGCATGAAAACTCAAAACCATGCATGTATATATATAACTATATATGTACATAAAAACCAAATATGTGTGTGTATATGATATTAAGCTTAAGGTACTTAACACACATAATATAAAATCTAAACTAGATTACCCAAGCTTGATCTTGATCTTCATTGTAGCTCAACTTGGTACACATGCGGATGAAGCTTGAACTTGATCTTTAACTTTGAATTGCAAGGCTTCAACCCGACATTCCGCCAACCTCCTTTGGATATGATCATTGAAGCGTAATCCATCCAACCTCTAACTCGTTGTTTGCCTAGAATAAATACGAAAACACAAACACTAGACAAATAATATTAGAAGTAAATTATTTGTTAAACATCATCAAAACAAGAAGGCTAACAGTAACCAATCCCTGAATCATCACCAGAAGTTAGTTCGGGTCCACTTCGGGCGGCGAGACACTGTCGCCAGACGGGTTACTATAGCCACGCATACTCACTATGGTTCTGAAGGAAAATGAGGATCAAAAGGAAAACTAGGGTTAAAATCGAAACAATATATTGGGAACATAGAAACTAAAATATAGTTATTAAGATAATAGTATAAGAACTTAATGATAGTCTTACGGATAAAAAATGATATGTATCTAAATTGTCCACTATATTCTTACTAGTGAGGACTCGGGACCGTGACCTGTATGGGCCACCACTAAAATCTATCACTCCCCGCTTCCCAAAATACTCGGGAATCGGAACGTGAACAAGCTCGCGACGTATTAGATTGAGGAGAAATATACACTAAATTTTCTTTCTTTTTCTTTTCTTTTCAATCTAATACGCTAAGCGTCAAGCACAAGAATATCAGTCACAGGTCCCCGATCACAATATCAAGAATATAATAACAATCCAGAATAAGAAATGAACATATCATCAAAAGTAGATCATCCTAGACATAAAAATATGTGTCAAACATACCCTTATTATAAAAACAGTCCAACTAGGAAAATACATAGTCCATAATAAAAGAAAGTACTTGTAAGAACCATAAAATTTTGATATTAGTTAAAATAATTTTCTGGTATTTTAAAATATTTAAAGTATTTGAATTTTTCTCGAGTCTCTATAATTTTCTATGATTTAAAGTATAAGTTCTATATTTATTTAATTGATTTAAATATTTATAAATTTATTTAGTGTAGTAAAAATTTCTAGAATTTATCTGTTGCGTTACCGATACTATTACGTATCATTTTGGATAATATGTAGTATTATTAATATTATTACGTATTATTTCATATAATACATGGTATTATTAATTATGTATTTTTGGTATAATTTATTGTATTATTTCTACTGTTACATATTATCTATCGTATTACTATAACTGATACATTTTATTGTGTATATAATTATCTCATAATTATTTGATTTTAAAAATAACTAAATATATTTTTATTATTAATTATTCTCGTTTAATTGTATAATATGTGTATATTTTGACTATTTCGTATCAACTATTGTATTAGCACAACATGTACGTTTTTAATTATAGATAATTATTCTTTAATTAGTTTAATTTTTAAGTACCCGTAATTATTTATTTTAATTATTTTTGTTTTAAAAACCCTAATTTTCCTATATATATATATATATATATGTGTGTGTGTGTGTGTGTGTGTGTGTGTGTGTGCGTGTGTGTGTGTGTGTGTTTTTTCTCTCTCTTCCTCTCTTCTTCACGAAACCGTCGCTGCGCTCTTCTTGTTTTCACCCCGACCCCTTGTAGCCTCCTCTTGAACCGCCGTTGACCTGCCCAGATCTGACGTCAACATGAGCTCCACCGTCGCTTAACCACCTCTTCAACCTCCACCCCCGCCAAGCTTTGACAGCCACCACGAGATCGTGCCGGCCTTCTCCGCCCGCCGAACCTCCCAAACCCAGATCCTCCATCTCCTCTCCTAGCTCCGCCCAGTCCCCCTCCAGCCGCTGTTCGATCACCCCAACGCCACTCCGCCTCCTCGAACACCGCCGCGGCCTCCCCCACACTCTAGCCCCCATGAACCCTTACAGCAGCCCTTCTGACAACCGCTTCCCTCTTCCCTGTCGCTGGCTCCTTTCCGTCACCTCATCCGCAGACCCCTTGGTCTCGCAGGCAAGATCCCGCTTCTCATTGTCGTTTCAATAATTATATATTATATATGTAGATTAGTTTGTAGTATAATTATCTACGTGAGTTTGATGACTAATATTGAATAAATAGTAGTTATGTGATGAATAGTATTTCGAGGACAAATATAATAAATTAAAGAATTTATTTGGGTAATAGAATTATTTTAGATTATTTAGAATTTTTTAGAATTTATGTTGTGGAACAAAATTATTTTATAATGAGAAATGTTTTTAAATAAGTTATTTTGAAAAAAGATTATTTTTGTATTATGACCGTGTGATTGATAGTTGAAGAACACGGCGTTTCATGTACGTTGACACCGACATGTTGACACTGTTATTTATACTCACTCATGTCATATATGCGCACCTGATTTCATCTCTAGCGCATATAGTCATGTTCATCATATGATTTGCATAATATTAGTTATATTTAATTATTATTTCTTGTTTTGTTGAGAACCGTTAGTAGTTCATGTCCTTAGTTGCCTAGCGTGTCGTGTACAAGACCATGATACCTGTGTATTGTTGACTTAGAAAACAAGAAGAGTTGGGATGGTCAGAGGAGCAGTGATCGAATGTGTTTATTGTTTATTTCCAGGCTCGCACCAGTGAATTGTTTCGCACTGGGGTGGGTCTAAGGAGCGGTGATATTGTGATTATTGATTATTTCCAGGTATGCACCAGTGAATCGTTTCGCACTGGGGCGGGTCTGAGGTACTAGTGAGATGTGGTTGTTAACCAGATATCCGATAATATGAACTTTGACTCTGTGTGAGATGTGAACTAATGACCTGTTATAGGATGGCTAGTTACATGACTCGTTTCTTGGCTAAGTATGAGTTCTTGTGAGATATAGGCTAGTTGTGTTTCTTTTCATACATAGATCGAGATTAATATTTAATTATTTACAATTCGAGACATATGGTATATACATGAGGGTTTTCTTGTTTGGATTATTCCGCTCGACGTACTACATCTCAAGTTGTACATTTTTAAGTATTAATTCCATCTATTGTATGCCCCTGTTACTGTGACGCTCCTGGGTTCACACAAGGCTGCAGTCCAAGGTGAAATCAAGAATGTCAAACCTGTCATGCACTACACCGTGCAATAATACGTTTCACCATCACAATAAGTATCCATCTAGTGGAATCAACAACAGGTGTAGGTACAAAACAGGCAAAAGAAAATATAATGGAACAGTAATAAACAATAGGTGATCTGAAGAAAAATAGTCATCACTGATATGAGTAAATAAATCTCTGAGAAGAAACAATATCTGAGCTGAATACAAATGTCTCGACACAGGGAGAAATAACATTTAGGAACCTCGCCTTTACAAAAACTAGAATAAACTCTCAATTGTTCATAAACAAAATTTATTGTGGAGTTCAAACATATACTAATACTATCTATGAATAACTGCTAGAGCAAATCCATCAACCTACGGCTCTCCGTGCACCTGGCTCGTTACCTGAAAGTGGGGAAACAACGAGCGTCAAAGCTCTATAGCGGGTAACATCACAACCAACCCCAAGGGAGAGGGCTCGTTGTATACAGAAAATACAGATAATATATAATAGATACAAAATCATTAGTCCTAACAAAGAGGGCTTTAATATTTAGAAATTTACAACACGAGCATAGGTACGTCGAGCGAAATAATCCAAACAAGGAAACCCTCATGTATATACCTCGTTTTCTCAAGTTGCAAACCCTTAAATATCAAACCCAAAAGCTAGAACAGGAACAATAATAATAATAGGAAGAATCGCACACCCAAACTCCGAACTCATTACTATCTCATGTCACAACTCATGTACATGTCATGTACAGCATATACAGTATAAATGTCAAAATCAAGGTCTAAATTGATGTCCAACACATGGACTAAAATCAAAAGTAGTGGATGTCCAACACATAGACTAAAAGGTAAATGTCCAACACGAGGACTTTAATGGATTATAGTCCAACACGAGGACTTCAATGGATTATAGTCCAACACGAGGACTGAAATGGATTATAGTCCAACACGAGGACTTTAATGGATTATAGTCCAACACGAGGACTGAACAAACTATGCCAATATCTAAGCGATATGCGAAAAGATAAACTTCACAACTTTCACACAAATAATTCTAACAAATAATTTGGCTGCACCAATCTGGCTGCCTACGTACCCTCTTTCTCAAGTGATCAAGCCTCCCGTAGTTCATCAAAGATATTCATACAAATATATGCAACTCTAGTTTACCATTTATCACAATAAAACTAACACAATACGTCAATAGACCAAATCAGATCATAATCCCATTGGGATATACATATGCGTATTACAACATACTTATGACTATAAGTGTAACAATCGAGCGGCTCAAACTCCGCAAACATATCTCAAAACAACGCAAACAAACTTCAGAGAACAAGAAACTGAGGCAAACTGCCCAGGAAATGGTCTGCGCTACTGTTAGTAAAATAAGCATATCATTTGCTAGGAAAACTATTTTTAGAAATAGTTTTCTGTTTTGAATACTAGATTCACACATCTTTCAAATGGAACTAGTTTGGTTGAATTTGGAATTAATTTGTTATCTCAAATATCTAGTAAATCATCATATATGTGCAGCAGTTTTCCTGCAAGACATGTTGTTGGTAAAAAGAGTATATCTTTCTCTATACAAATCATTTTATAGATTTTCTTTCTATTTTAGAAACTAGATTCACATATCTTTCATATGACACCAGTTTTATTCAATTTTAAGTTCAAAATAAAAACCAGGTTTCAGTTGAAGTTGATCACACGGGTTGCAGTTTTCTGCATGACGTTATTAAAAAGACTATATCTTTCTCAATATAAATCCTTTTTAAGATTTTCTTTCTGTTTTAAAAACTAGATTCACATATCTTTCATATGACACCAGTTTTGTTCAATTTGGAGTTAAAATCAAAACCAGATTTCAGTTGAAGTTGATCACACGGGTTGCAGTTTCCTGCATGACATGTCGTTACTAAAAAGACTATATCTTTCTCAATATAAATCCCTTTTAACTTGTTAAAATTTCAACTAATTACTGGGAAGGTTTGGGTAGGAGAAAATCTTACCTTAAAGACGTGTGCAAGCCTCTAAAGATGATATGAAACGACCGCTTACCGCCAAACACCACAGATCTCACATTTCCTTCGATGTTCGCCTCACGAACTCTCCCAAAAACACAAGATTTAAAGCTAGGGTTTTAGAGAGGAGGGTAGGGGCTGCTAGGGTTTGGTATTCTGATGAAGATGGATCTTTTTTTCGTGTACCAACATGTTTTTATATAGCAACAAACCCGATTCAAAAAGCCCAAACCCGAAACCTATTAGAATCTGGAAATATCCCGTCAGTCTACGATATTTTAGCTGTAACTTTCTCATACGAACTCGGAATAAGGTGATCTAAGATTTTTTGGAAAGCTCTTGAAGAGACCTACAACTTTTCTCTTTTACATTTTTCCAAATTTCAACTGTATCTATATGTAAAATACATATACTTTTAACTGGTGGTTTTTCCCAGATTCAGACCCGTGTACGTGTGCATGATATCACTTCTATATTCACATATATACATTGAATTGATCTCAAATCAATTCCTAGCATACTCAAATATTGATAAATATCATTTATCATAATATAACATATTTATTATTATTTATTATAAAATAAAAATAAAAATTTAAAATTTTAGGGTTTTACAGTTACTTGGATGATTAGACTGATCTCTAGATGCATGATCTCGTTACCTGATTGATTTTGGATGGCTTATGTTTATCATGTTTTAGTAGTGTTTTCGCATGTTGATTTTGTCAGATTTCTAGTTGCACGTTCTTTTATCATTTCTGTTATCGTATCATTTTCTGCTTTGGTTTTCGTTCGCTCTATTTATTTTGTGGGGTCTTGTCTTGTGCCATACACGCTGACGTACACCTATTTTCTCTGGTGTACGTTAGACTTAGAGGAAGAACAGGTCCAGCTGGGAGATCGCCAGGAGTCAGAGGATTCTCAGCATGAGTGCCTTGTAGACGTAGCAGAAGAAGAAGCCAAAGCTTAGTCATTCCTTTCAGTTTGTTTTGTAGCACCTTCATTTCCTTTTGATCAGTGTATTTTTATATTCTCTAGTATTTCATTTAGATTGTTTTTGTATAAGGGCATGTTTGACCTGTATTATTATGTCTTAGATGATATCCTATTTGTGATATGATATTTTTATTCTGAGTTTGTCTATCATATTCTTACTGATTGTGATCGGGGACCTGTGACTTCGTATTGTATTTATTTCCAGACGCTTAGCATATTGGATTGAGAAGAAAAGAAAAAGAAAAAATAATGATAGAGTATATTTCTTCTCAATCTAATATGTCGCGGGTTTGTTCACGTCTCGATTCCCCTGTATTTTGAGAAGCGGGGCGTGACAGGTTTTAGTGGTGGCCCATGCAGGTCACGGTTCCGATCACGGTCCCGATATCAGTGAGAATATAATGGACAATTTAGACTCATATCATGATTTCATCCGTGAGACTATTCTTGGGCCCTTATCCTATTTTATTGATAGATTTCGTTTCATCCCTATCTTATTACTCTTTGACTCCGAAGTTTCCACGGTTCTTGTCCCATTGCTTCGCGATTACCCTCTCTTGTATAACTCCTCTATCCTTGTACCGATCGTTATTATATGTGTTATTATTTTTCAACTATATTTTCTTTGATTTGACTTATATATTATTTGATTGTATTAATTTTGCATTATTTATTATATATTTTTGTATCAAATATAATATTATATCGTATGTTTTCATTTGTTATAAATCTACTTTATCTTTCATAGTTCATGTTTTATGTATTATACATTTTATTTATGTATATTACGCTGATTGTATTTATGTGATTTTTAACTATTTTACAATATACTGCTATGTCTAAATTGATTTTATATAGTGACTATTATTGTTGTTGAATCTTGTTTATCCCTTTTGCTTTTATATCTTTTATTTTTATACTCTGATTTTATTTGTATTTCTTTGAACCTAATTATGATTTGGCATTATTTACTTTTTGTTATATAACTGTTTGTATGCTAGTAATTATTATGTATCGTTTCATTCTGCTATTGATTATTATTATGATTTGTCGTTGTTTGTTTGTCTATATGTATTGATATTTTTTATCTATGTTTATTTCTTAATGTTATTTCAATTGTGATTATGTATGCTCTATATACCTTATTATAATCTTTATTGTCCTTCTGCCTGATTGTTCTGCATTCTTGTCTTATATCTTGTACTTTTCTAGTGATATTACGTCATTCTCGTATTTAGTATATTTCGGTCATTTTACATTATCGTTGTCTACTATTGTATATTAAGTTATTAGTTTATTATCTAGCTTGTTTTATTACGTATAAAGTAGTTCCATTTAGTATATTTCATTTCATTCTTTACCCTAATTTCATGTATCATCATTGTTTGTTTTAATTTATCAATCATTTCATCTTTTTAGTTTTGTTGATGTTATGGTTACTTATTTTCTAAATACAGTTTCTTATTCATCTTAATACTTATATATATTTTGTTCCTTGTTCAAGTTTGTTTGCTTCATTTTTCTAGTCATAATATTATGTACCCAATAGTCATAATACTTATATAAAGTATGCTTCGATAATTATTGTTGTGATATACATCTATAATTATCTATTTTATTTTGATATGATATACTGCATATACTTTTATGAATTGTTGTGTCGTCTCACATTGTCTTTCCACGATTGTGCTTACTATTTTGTCCCAATTAATACTTATATGTTGTTTTACTATTGACTTATTGTAATGCTTATACTGTATTATTCTTGTTTTACATGATATTCTTTGTATTAATATGTAAATTATTATTTTATTTTATGATTTGTTTGATGGTTACTATTATGCTATTTTACTTAAATATGTTAATATCGTTTGATTTGTGATCATGTACATGTCATATAAATTACTATGTATCTATTATGGTGAATTTTTATTTTAGTGCTTTCTACATTTTTATGGTGTTGGGTATCATTATTTTAGTGCTTTCTATATTTTTACTTAAATATGTTAATATCGTTTGATTTGTGATCATGTATATGTCATATAAATTACTATGTATCTATTATGGTGAATTTTTATTTTAGTGCTTTCTACATTTTTATGGTGTTGGATATCATTATATTTATGATGCCTATATGTTCAAGATATTTATTTTTGTTCTTTTATATTATTATGTCTGATATGTTATGACTTTGATATGACTATGATTGTATTTTATGCACTTCACACTTATTGAGATAGTTTATACAAATTTTATGATACTGTTTTGAGCTGTATTACTTAGCTGATTAGTTATAACTTTTGATGATGTAGCTTTCTTTTATTATCTTGAATGATGCATATAAGTGCATCACTTTTATTTTAATTCCGAGGACAGAATTTATTTTAAGGAGGGTAGAACGTAAGGACCATGAAATTTTGATATTAGTTAAAATAATTTTCTAGTATTTTAAAATATTTAATTATGATTTTAAAAAGAGTATTTGAATTTTTCTCGAGTTTCTATAATTTTCTATGATTTAAAGTATAAGTTTTATATTTATTTAATTAATTTAAATATTTATAAATTTATTTAGTGTAATAAAAAATTTTGGAATTTATCTGTTGCGTTATCGATACTATTACGTATCATTTTGGATAATACGTAGCGTTATTAATATTATTACGTATTATTTCATATAATACATGGTATTATTAATTATGTATTTTTGGTATAATTTATTGTATTATTTCTACTGTTACATATTATCTGTCGTATTAGTATAACTGATACGTGTATCTAATTATCCCATAATTATTTGATTTTTAAAATAAGTAAATATATTTTTATCATTAATTATTCTCATTTTAATTGTATAATATGTGTATATTTTGACTATTTCGTATCAATTGTTGTATTAGCACAATATGTACGTTTTTAATTGTAGATAATTATTCTTTAATTAGTTTAATTTTTAAGTACCCGTAATTATTTATTTTAATTATTTTTGTTTTAAAAACCCTAATTTTCCTATATATATATATATATATATATATATATATATATATATATATATGTGTGTGTGTGTGTGTGTGTGTGTGTGTGTGTGTGTGTGTGTGTGTGTGTGTCTTTTCTCTCTCTTCCTCTCTTCTTCACGAAACTGTCGTCGCCCTCTTCTTGTTTTCACCCCGATCCCCTGTAGCCTCGTCCTGAACCGTTGTTGACCTGCCCAGATCCAACCTCAACCTGAGCTCCGCCGTTGCTCAACCACCTCTTCAACCTCCACCCGCGCCAAGCTTCGACAGCCACCATGAGATCGCGCCGGCCTCCTCCGACTGCCGAACCTCCCAAACCCAGATCCGCCATCTTCTCTCCTAGCTCCGCCCAGTCCCCCTCCAACCGTTGTCCGATCACCCCAGTGCCACTCCACCTCCTCGAACACCGCCGCGGCCTCCCCTACACTCCAGCCCCCACGAACCCTTGTCGCAGCCCCTCCGACAACCGCTTCCCTCTTCCCTGTCGCCGGCTCCTTTCTGTCGCCTCATCCACAGACCCATTAGTCTCGCAGGCAAGATCCCGCTTCTCATTGTCGTTTCAATAATTATATATTATATATGTAGATTAGTTTGTAGTATAATCATCTACGTGGGTTTGATGAATAATATTGAATGAATAGTAGTTATGTGATGAATAGTATTTCGAGGACAAATATAATAAATTAAAGAATTTATTTGCGTAATAGAATTAGTTTAGATTATTTAGAATTTTTTAGAATTTATGTTGTGGAGCGAAATTATTTTATAATGAGAAATTTTTTAAAATAAGTTATTTTAGAAAAAGATTATTTTTGTATTATGACCGTATGATTGATAGTTAAAGAACATGACGTTTCATGTACATTGACACCGACATGTTGACACTGTTATTTATACTCATGTCATATATGCACACCTGATTTCATCGCTAGCTTATATAGTCATGTTCATTATATGATTTGCATAAGATTAGTTGTATTTATTTATTATTTCTTGTTTTGTTAAGAACCGTTAGTAGTTCATGTCCTTAGTTGCCTAGCGTGTCGTGTACAAGACCATGATACCTGTGTATTGTTGACTTAGAAAACAAGAAGAGTTGGGATGGTCTGAGGAGCAGTGATCGAATGTGTTTATTGTTTATTTCCAGGTTCGCACCAGTGAATCGTTTCGCACTGGGGTGGGTCTGAGGAGCGGTGATATTGTGATTATTGATTATTTCCAAGCACGCACCAGTGAATCGTTTCGCACTGGGGCGGGTCTGAGGTACTAGTGAGATGTGGTTGTTAACCAGATATCCGATAATGTGAACTTTGACTTTGTGTGAGATGTGATCTAGTGATCTGTTATAGGATGGCTAGTTACATGACTCGTTTCTTGGCTAAGTATGAGTTCTTGTGAGATATAGGCTAGTTATGTTTTCTTTTCATACATAGATCGGGATTAATATTTAATTATTTACAATTCGAGACATATGGTATATACATGAGGGTTTCCTTGTTTGGATTATTTCGATCGACGTACTACGTCTCGAGTTGTATATTTTTAAGTATTAATTCCATCTATTGTATGCCCCTGTTACTTGGATGATTAGACTGATCGCTAGTTGCATGATCTCGTTACCTGATCGATTTTGGATGGATTATGTTTATCATGTTTTAGTAGTGTTTTCGCATGTTGATTTTGTCAGATTTTCAGTTGCACGTTCTTTTATCATTTCTGTTATCGTAGCATTTTCTGCTTGGGTTTTCGTTCGCTCTATTTGTTTTGTGGGGTCTTGTCGTGTGCCATACACGCTGACGTACACCTGTTTTCTCTGGTGTACGTCAGACTTAGAAGACGAACAGGTCCAGCTGGGAGATCGCCAGGAGCCAGAGGATTCTCAGCATGAGTGTCTTGCAGACGTAGCAGAAGAAGAAGCCGAAGCTTAGTCATTCCTTTCAGTTTGTTTTGTAGCACCTTCATTTCCTTTTGATCAGTGTATTTTTATATTCTCCGGTATTTCATTCAGATAGTTTTTGTATAAGGGCACGTTTGACCTGTATTATTATGTCTCGGATGTTATCCCATTTGTGATATGATATTTTTATTCTAAGTTTATCTATTATATTCTTGCTGATTGTGATCGGGGACCTGTGACTTCGTATTGTATTTATTTCCAGACGCTTAGTGTATTGGATTGAGAAGAAAAGAAAAAGAAAAAATGATGATAGTGTATATTTCTTTTCAATCTAATACGTCGCGGGCTTGTTCACGTCTCAATTTCCCGGTATTTTGGGAAACAAGGCGTGACAGTTCTGCTAAAAATACGAAGATCCATTATCAAACTAAAGAAAAATATGATAAAGAGTTCTAACGTCCCACAACAACTACAGAAGAGAACCACTACGCTTCAGCTTGTTCTTTCGCTCCCTCGTAAAGACACTTCGGCTGGGCATACACCGCCTATGCTGCATCATTGAACTGGACCTGTCCGTCCCCTAAGTCTGACGCACACCAGAGAAAATAGATGTACGTTAGCGTGCATTGCACACGGCAAGATCCCACATGGAAGAATGAAATGGTCGTACGGCCCATGCTTTGACAGTAATAATATCAATAGGAAAGACAATGATACATGCAACTGGAAATCTAATAAATCAAGATGTAATCCTCACTTAAACATGATAACATACAGCTATATGAATACAGTAACTGGTTCGAATGCTAACCATCCTAAAACTCACTGGTCCACATATCACACAGAGTCAACGTTCATATCATCGGATAACTGACTCTTCACAAATCCCCTACGTGCATCAATACCTCTACACGAATCACTTAGAGGACTACACGCAATCTAATTTTGGTCTGGTCTGAACTCAAGCAGAACTCGTGTGATGACACAAATTCACTAACTAAAATGACTACACGAATTCAATTTAGCCATACTAACCAACCCCAATGAATACACGAATTCACTAGCGCGAGCCTGGAAGGTACATCAACAGTCACATCCGATCACATGAACAAGGAGTTTCCTAACCCAACTCTTCTCATTTTTCTAAGTCAACAATCATAATCCCTATTAAAACTTGGGTTCACCATCTAAACTCAGTCAACACGCTCACACATGTCACTAAGTCTGTTCACGACACACAAGGCCACTAAGTCATGAACTACTAAGGTTCTCATTCATAACAAGAAGATAATAATAACACTAAATTCATGCAACCACATCATGGCATGTTAAATATATTAAAATAAGGATCGTAAAACATGAATAATAACTACGAACAAATACGGAATGCATGATCTGTATCTACAACAACATAAATACACACATAAACTGATACGGGTGTATCTTCTCTTTGGAACTTAGCGATCCTCATGGGAGCTTGAGGATAGATGATTCTCATGATAGCATGAGAGTAGAGGTGTCAAATAGTACAGGGGAACGCAGGTTGTTAGACCCTAGAGGGGGGGTGATTAGGGTCTTATGCTAATCTAATTCGAATTAATGGCTAATTAAATTATATAGATCAAATTTGTTCTTGCAAGAAGAAATATGATATGAATATGAACAATAATGATGAAAAAAAAGTACGCTAAGCAAAACACAAACACACGATATGTTCATGAGGTTCGATCCCCACGACCTACGTCCCCGCTCCTCACCTCGAGGAGATATCCACTATCACAATCCGGTTTGAAAGCCGGAACTTCTACACACTCGGTTTACAAGATCACCGAAAACTCTCACACTACACAATCACTCACAATCACACTTTACACACTAAGTGTAGGAACCTAGCCCGTGTCCTCCTCCTCAAGTGCTCGATTACAACCTCTCCCTAGGTTCGTCAATCGACGCCACTCCTATTGGATTTGACCCCGTCTCTCGCCTCACACTTCTCTCGGTGTACAAGTGTATTACAAGTGATTCTCACAAATAAAAGTTAAATATAATGATTTGTTCTCAAATAACAAGTGAGAACACAATGAAGCTCACACTCACTAAATCACACCCCACAACCCAATATATGATGTATGAAATGCTACAAGCTCAAATAGGATGTGTGTGATAATATGAGTATAAACAATTTCTAACTCAATTAACAAACTAGCAATAAATGATGATATGAAAATCAAAAACAAATTTTCTAGAGAATAGAGTTAGGAAAACTTCTCTATGAACACAAAGAGAGGATGAAGAAGATTGAGGGTGAATCCCCCAATTGGCAACGTAAGCTTCCTCCTTTGTAAACAAACACCAAACCCAAACTTGAGAATAAGCAAACTTTTAAACACTTGAAAAACTCTTGTTAAAAACCTCTTAGTAGTTGGGAAATAGTTAATGCACATGGGTATTTATAGGTTTGAAGAAACCAGCCCAAAAATCCAACTAAAACCCTTAAAAACATTAAAATAAACAAAGCTAGAAACTAGCCGTTACTGTGCCAACGGCTATATATAAGTCGACTTATCAGGTTACACAAGTCGACTTGACAGAAGGAAAAACAGATGCAGAACGAGAGTTTATAAGTCGACTTATAGTCGACTTAGTACAAGTCGACTTACTTTTAAGAACAAGTCGACTTAACAGAGAAGAAATGCATATTCCAAGCTAGTTTATAAGTCGACTTATCAGAACTGATAAGTCGACTTATGAACGTGCACAGACACTGTGCAGGTCCAAAAACTGACTTTTGAGGGCTCTTTAAAAATAGTAAACAATTTCCAAAAAATGTAAAATCTTGGGAAAAGTTTATAATCATACATATAAACATGTTGGAAAAAGAATTTTTTAATTTGCATTTATAATTTGTGAAAAATACTGTATTATGCAAAAGCACTAAAATACGTGTTTATGAAAAACATGTGATTTTTGTCTTTGACTCAAAACAAGTTTTGAAAACTTATGGAATATTTATATGGACATAATAAAAGTTGTTTATGATGTAAATATAGTCCAAAAACTTATTTTGCATAAAAACACTTATAGTTACGAAAATCACAAATATATATGTGTGTGTATATTTGAGCTTTATAGAATTAACACACATTATATAAACCCTAAACTAATTTACCCAAGCTATGAGATCTTTAAAATGCTCAACTTGGTACACATTGCGGATGAAGCTAAACTTGGATCTTGAACTTGAATTGTACGATGCTTCACTCCACAATTCCGCCAACCTCCTCTTGATATGATCGTGTAGGCTCAATCCATCCAACCTCCAACACATTGTTTGTCTAGAATACCTAATATGAAACATAAACACTAGATAAACAATATTAAGAATTGTTTGTAATCATCAAAACAAGATTAGAAGATGTAGGCTCATAACATGAGACCTAACAATCTCCCCCTTTTTGATGATGACAAACAATCTACACAAAGATACTCACAAACTACTTGTTTCTCCCCCTTTGGCAACATCAAAAACGGGGAAACAAAACAATAAGAGAGCGAAAGCTCCCCCTATCATAAAACATAGGTAAGTATATATAAAAAAAATTAGAAAGCCTCCCCCTGTATAAGTGCCATATGAAAATATGAATATAAGATAAGCACACACCATACTCTATCCACCAAAAAAAATAAGAGATGATATATCAAAGCACATGTAGATAGAAAACCAAACAAACATAAGTGTTTACAATGATTCATATCGTTTAACACAAAACAAAAAGAACATCCAAACCTATATAATTCAACAAAAGAGATAGTTCATTACAACTAAGTTCAAAGTTTTTGACAAAAAGCTAATATAGAACATAAAGATCATGGCTCGGATGGTCCTGGACCCGGGGGAGGTGATGGGTGCTGCATCATCCTAACAATGTCGTCAAGTCTCTTCTCAATGTGGGACAGATGCGTCTCCTGATGAGTCCTAATCGCACCGAGATCTCTCCTAATAGACTCTTGAGAGCTCCTAATGTCATCCTGAGTGCGCTCAATCTCTTCAAACCTCATCCTAAGATCTACCTGAGTGTCTTCTATTCTCTGAAACCTCCCCTGATCAGCATCATGATACTCAGCAATATGGGTGTAGAGGTTTTGTATATAGCTAGGTAGGGTAGAGGGAAAGTCATCATCTTCAGACTCAGAATGGACAGGATCAACAATAGGCTCAAGATTGGAAGACACATGACAGCGAGCAAGCTCGGCCTCTAAAGAATGACGGGTGGTAGGAATCTTCATCCGATGAAGAGCAGAAACGTCGAATAGAGGATGGACTTTGACCTTAACTTCATTGGATAACTCAATATCAAAGTGGGTGAAGACACGAGAGAGTATAGCCCCGAAAGGAATGAATGTGCTGGGTTCAGTGGTCATGACATCGAAAATAACATTTCCCCACTTAACATCTACATTCCCTACAATAGCATAGATAGCTCTAGTAAGCTCTTGGGAGTAGTGACTATAGGTTCCAGTTTTGGGGAAAATGTTGTAGCAAACGATACGACCGATGATTTTGGCCAAGAAGGAGGCATTAGAAGATTCTAAGGGTAGATGAAGGCCTGGTTTGGTCAAGAGTGCTTCTATAGCTGGATCATCGTAAATAACATCCTTTAAGAGGATTTCACCATGAGAAAGACCAAGAATGTTAGAAAGATCATCGGCACAAAAATTGATTTGACGATTCTTAACTATAGAGGAAATGAAGAAATTGTCAGGGTTGGATTTGTTGATTCTCATGTTCGCATAAAAGAGATGCACCATATGAGGATAATATGAGATGTCATTGGTACTAGAAAGAAATTGAGTCATGTGAACATGATCAAAAATATCTTGAAGCCTAAAATGATTAAAGTCCTTAAAATTAACATATCGTCCGGGAAATGGCTTAAGTTGACAAATAGAACGATATTTGGTAAGAGCTGAATGATCTCTAAGATAATGTTCATAGGATGCAAAGTTGGAAGAGGGAGGTTGTGGAGCATGTGATGATGAGGGTTGATCCCTCCCACTTCTACGACGTTTGTGGATGTTTTTAGGCATAATGGATGAAAACAGAACAGAAATATGAAACAGGTCTAAGAACAAACCCAAAACTCAAACCCTGGATAACTGAAATACTGAAATCTGAAGTAAATTAGGGTTGAGGAGCAGGAGATATACCTAGACACGAGATAGAGACCCAAAATGGCGACGGAGAGCAGTCAAATGGACGGAGCAGAAGATGAGAGGGAAGGGAGAACGCCATGGCGAAGGAGGAAGAGGAACGAAGAATTTTTGGGAGATGGGGTTTCGGATCTCTAAAGGAAAGGCATTTAAGGCTAGGATTAGATCATCTCACTAATAGACGGCCAAGATCGAATTCACTAATGGGTCGGGTTTTCTATGGGTCCAAAACCGAACCAAAACCAGACAGATGCCGTAAGTCGACTGTAATTTGACTTACTATAAGTCGACTTATAGTTGACTTATGATTAAAAGATTTTCCAGAAAGTTTAAAACAGTTAATTTTTAAATACAAAAAAATGTAATATTTATTTTTATTGTATGAAAATCTTTGAATTAAATATTTTAACAATAAAAATCTGCATGATAAAATTTTAAAGAAAACTTTGACAAATTTTCATTTATAAACAAAAATTTTAAAACATTTTTAAGCGCAAACATAAAAACAAAACAAAACACCAAAAAGAATATAAAAATCATTTTGGTACCCAAATTATTTTGGTACCACTAGAATTTGGGACATGACCCCTATCATTTAAATCCAAGGCCCTAGGGTTATGAACCCGTTTGGGCGTATTTTGTGCACCGATACGATCAAAGCAAAAATTGTAAACGTGACCCATACGATTGCAATTTGTGCAATGTAGAGGTTTGAATGGTTTGCGTTGACCAAAATGGAATGCACGTGGTTTATTTGTAAAAATAGATTTTTCTTTGTAATTATTTTGAAAACGAGAATTTCTCTTTAAATCGAAACAAAACATGGCCAAATGACCAAAACGATCACAATAATCACATTTATACACATGAGCATGTTTATGATTTACACTATGTGTGTGTACATGTGTATGTGATGAGGAAGCTTGATGGGATGCACAATCATGAATAGGCTTGTTAATTTTAGGTGCATTATGACAAAATTGAGCTAAATGGCCTTTAAGTCCGCAAATAGAGCATTTTTGAATTTTGTCATACATATGTGCATAGTGAATAGGTGTTTTAGAAGATTTAACATTGAACTTTGCACATAAGTCCATAAGCTTTTTATTATTAGCAATACAAGTGTTTAGTATTGAATCTAAGGTAGATATTCGTTTTCTCATTTGATTCAACTCATCATTATGCATACAAGCATTGCTACTAGAAGTAGGATAAACAAGATTACTCATCATAGATTTCAACTTATCTACTTCTAACATAGCATTACGATTTTCATGAAGCAAAGTAACATTTTCAATTTTCAAATTTTCATTGCATTCTTTAAGAATTATATTTTCATTTGTAATAAAATTAAACTTAGTTGCTAGTGTTTCATGAATAGATTTCATTTTTGTATACTTACTCTTAACATCAATATAGCAATTATGTAATTTTTCAAACTCAAGAGCAAGTTCATCAAAAGTAATAGTATCATCGCATACCTCACTAGGGTTATCACCTAGTGGTATTGTACATGGTGATGAGGCTTCCTTAGTACTCAAAGCAGGATTTTCCAAACGCTTGTTGAATAGCTTCCAATTTCCCTTCATGTGCTTCAATAAGTTTCCATAATGCGTAAGTACTATCAAAATTAGCAAATTTGTTAGAAAACGATGAGTGAAAAGCATTAATCAAATATTGTAATAAAAGCTTGTTCATATTAAACAATCTTTTATCATTCTCATTCCATTTGAATTTTTCCAAAATGGGAACAACATAGCCGTCCTCAATAATTTCCCACAAATCAAATTGATTAGATTGAGCAAAAAGTTTGAATCTAATACGCCATTGAGCATAGGGAAAAATATCCAAACGAGGAGCAATATTAATAGCATATCCTAAGCAAGATGAATCATTCATATCCATAACGATGAAATGCAAGAAACACAATATAATTAAAATTAGATTAGCACAATTACAATAACTTGGATCTTTAACTCAAGGCGGTTAGTCCTTAAATCAAAGAGCACCAAGCTCTGATACCAATTGTTAGACCCTAGAGGGGGGGTGATTAGGGTCTTATGCTAATCTAATTCTAATTAATGGCTAATTAAATTATATAGATCAATTTGTTCTTGCAAGAAGATATATGATATGAATATGAACAATAATGATGAAAAGAAAGTACGCTAAGTAAAAACACAAACACACGATATGTTCACGAGGTTCGGTCCCCACGACCTACGTCCCCGCTCCTCACCTCGAGGAGATATCCACTATCACAATCCGGTTTGAAAGTCGGAACTTCTACACACTCGGTTTACAAGATCACCGAAAACTCTCACACTACACAATCACTCACAATCACACTTTAC
>BQKN01049196.1:14790-26256 GCA_022839385.1 Asparagus kiusianus | reverse complement strand
CTTCCCAAGTATGCAATGCTCACACAGCTTCATCTTGCAGGTCTTTGTACCTTTCAATAGCCCCTGTTTTGCTAATGACTGTAAGGACTTATCACCTGTATGTCCAAGTCTCATGTGCCATAGTGTGGTAGTATCATCCTCCGTGGTGACAGAAGCAGCCAGACCCCCTGTAACTGTCTTGCCCTTCAAGTAGTATAGGTTGTTTTCCCTGACCCCTCGCATCACCACCATGGATCCCTTCATAACCTTCAAACTAGCATCCTCTAATATCACTCTATAGCCAAATGCCTCCAAAGTCCCAAGAGAAATGAGATTCTTCGTCAACTGCGGCACGAACCTCACTTCTTTCAATTCCCTAATCACCCCGTCATGCATTCTGATTCTGACTGAGCCAATCCCACTAATAGGACAAACGTGATCGTTCCCCATAAGCACCACGTCTCCTCTCTTCAACTCTTCAAAGTTGGTAAACCAATCCCTCTTAGGACAAATGTGAAATGTAGCTCCCGAATCAAGCATCCACTCCGTAGAGTCGGCAAAACAAACTGACGGCAGTGCGGGACAAGAGTAACCATTAGAATCCGAATCTGAAGTGTCGCCAACAACCTTAGCAACATTCACCTCTGAAGCTTGTGCAGCTTTCCCTCTTTGCTTTCCGGCTCTATCCTTCAACTTTGGGCACTCATTCTTTCAATGTCCTTCTTCTTTGTAAAAAGCACATTGATTTCTACCAACACTTTTATGGCCACCCCTATTCTTTGATTTTGAGCGGTTGAACTTTTGACGATTTGGACTACGGCCACGAACTGCTAATGCATCACCCGATGCCTTCTCGGAGGGCTCACCATCATTCCTCCTCAGCTCATAATTTACCAATGCCGAGGTCACCTCCTTGTAGCTAACTGTAGTTCGCTCATTTATCATAGTGAGAACAAAAGTACTAAACTCATCATCCGGCAACGAACACAATAGTAACATCGCATTGTCTTCATCCTCCACCATGATATCAACATTGGCCATATCCGAAATTAGCTTTGTGAAGTTGTTAACATGCTCTCGAATGGAAACTCCTTTCTTCATCTTGAATTGGTAGAACCTTTTCTTCAAATGAAGCCTATTCTCAATGCTCTTTGTCAAATATTTTTCATTGAGCGTTTCCCACAATCTCTTTGCCGACGTCTCGTTCATTACATTATAAATGAGATCCGGCGTCAAGCATGACCGCATCACCCCACAAGCTCTACTGTTTATTTTCTTCCAAACATTGTCTTCAATCTCCTCGGGTTTCTCTTGAAACTCAAGAGTCTCCTCCAAATTTTGTGCATTTAAGGCGTCCATTACTTGACACCTCCATAAACCGAAGTTAATCTTGCCGTCGAACTTTGGAACATCAATTTTGGTATTACTGATGCTCAAATTTTGGATCGCTTTTGTCAAAGCCGACCCCGATGTACTAGTAGCACTTGAACTAGCTCTGCTTGTATCACCCATATTGTAGATCTACTCTTCAAACAAGAACCCAACAGTGAATCCTTTGAACAAAACTCCCAAATCCAACCCGGAGCTCTGATACCACTTGTTGTGCGCCGCGGAAGCCCAGAATAGATCAAATCAAAAGCACACACAAGAACAATAGTAGACAACAATGAACACAAGCCAACCAATCACAGCAAGAACACAAGATATACGTGGTTCGGCAATATGCCTACGTCCACGGGGCAAAGAGGGGGAAGCTTTACTATTCAAATCAAAGGGGAATACAAATTAGGGTTACAAATCTTACCCAAAACCCTAGAATAAGACCAATAGATTTCTCCAATAGACTCCAACAAGAGAAGCCCTCAAATCCCCTCTTCTTCAGCTCAAAATTGCCCAACTCTTAACCCTAGAAACGAGTTTAGGGTTTATATACAACTCACAAACGAAACGGGTCTGGAAACAGAACCCAACCGAAACCCGTTTCGGCGGTCGACCGGCCCGATCGACCGACCTCCTTCCAGCATGAATCCCAAAAGTCTAGAGAGTTTGTCGATCGACCGCACCGGTCGACCGACCACAGAACAGAAACTTCTGCGGTCGACCGGCCCGGTCGACCGACACCAAATCTGACGCACAGTAAGCCTTGTGCACGAATGCGATCGACCGGACCGGTTGACCGCCACCCTATCAATCTGAAACCTGAGCCTGAACACTGAATCTGTCAATTCCGCTACCGATTCTACACTGACTTCGCCCTACTTTTTTATTATACGATCAGCCATCATCTGTGATTCTGTGAAGATACGATTCTTCACCTTTTAGTCAAAAATCTTTTTTCTCAAAAAAGAAAATGAAAAACCTTTGTCAAATATCTCAAAGTGGAGTTTTGCCTAATATTTAATTTTTTAATTTCCCCCACTATATTTACTAAATTAGTTGATTACGTGCATTCTCTTTCTTTCTTTTTGAAAATTTCAGGTTTCTATTGTTGGAATCCCATTGTAGAATCTTGGGGAAAAGAGTTATTTTGGGTTTATTCTTTATATAATTAAAATAATGATAGTATATTCATGGCATCATGAAATAGTTTTATTCGTATTTCATAGCCTTTTCTTTCATTTTCTATTTGACTAATTTATAGACATTTCCTTATCATTCTTAAATTGAAAAATTATTTATGTCTGCTCCTAATCTGTAACGAGAGTAAGGGACGTTGTGGGAGGAAGTAGAGGAACAGTTTCAGAAAGAGAAATATATATACAAAAGTAAGCTTAATTAAAAATTACCAAAAGATCCTTCCAACTATTCAGCCTATTTCTTCTTTTGTACATATTTTAAAAAAATGGAAAAAAAATCATTATTGGTGTACCAAAGCAAAGCTTAAAAGATATTGGATCAGTAAAAACAGTATAAAATATCAGCAATATCACCAACTGTAAAATTTGGTAACCAAAGTATTTCTTTTTGTAGTATTTTTTTTTTAAAACACCATACCATGATGTTTATTTTTCAAACTTGTTTTCAAAACACCATTTATAGTGATTATTTATATAGCGACGGCGGCAGCGGTGGAAGGGCGGCGGCCGGCGACGGAAGGGCGGCGACAGGCGGCGGATGGTCGGCGGCCGACCGACCGACGACCTGCCGGTCGACGGACGACAGGCA
The DNA here is from genome assembly GCA_022839385.1 of Asparagus kiusianus. Classification (NCBI taxonomy): domain Eukaryota; kingdom Viridiplantae; phylum Streptophyta; class Magnoliopsida; order Asparagales; family Asparagaceae; genus Asparagus; species Asparagus kiusianus. The sequence goes on along the minus strand of BQKN01049196.1, from coordinate 23,112 downwards.
GACGACCACCGGAGCGGGCTGTCGGCCGGTGGGCGGGCGGCGGCAGGCGTCGGACGGCCGACGAGCAGCGACGTCGGTGGGCGGCCGACGGGCAGCGGCGGGCGGCGACGGCAGCGACAGGCGGACGGCAAACGGCCGACGGGCATGGCGGCCGACGGCGGGCTAGCGGTGGCGGTAGCGGCAGGTGGTGACGACGGGTGGCGGACGACCGACGAGCAGCAGGTGGCGGCGGCGGACGGTTGACGGGCAGTGGCGGCGGTGGGCGGGTGGCGGCAGGCGGCGGGCGGCGAACGGCCAACGAGCAGCGGCGGGCGACGGCAGCGGACGACCGATGGGCATCGGCTTAGATGAAAAAACGGGCAGCGACGGGCGGCAGACGGCCAACGGGCACCGACGGGCGGCGACGACGGCGGCAGCGACGGGTGGTGGCGGTGGGCGGCGGATGAGCAGCGGCGGGCGAGCGGACGGCGGACGGGCGATGGCTTAGATGAAAAAACGGAATCTCAAAACACCTTTTTGGTGTTTTAAGAAAAGCGTTTATTTTTTGGATTTTGTAAAGGGTCAAGTCAAAAAATCACCCCGGTTGCCAAACATGTTTTATTTAAAAAAAAACGAAAACGACAAAAACGCCATGGTTACCAAACGCTCCAAAATAGCCACACGAATAAATATCTCGATTTTGTGTCCAAGACGCCCTATATGATTTTCCTCTCAAATTGCTAAGTTAAGCCTATGGATGCCCAATGCGCCCAGGTTATTCAAACCAAAGGCCCACAATTGTATGGATGACGGGTCATATTTTCCTCCTTTAAAGGACTTCCCGTGGCGCTCTATTTGTTACATAACTGGTGTGTTTGGTTAATCAAAGTGATTTTATTGTAGTGTTTTTGTAGAAAAATATCATGTCACGATGTTTTTTTTTTCAAGGAATGCTCAGAAGAAAGCCTCCAAAAGCTCGTTGTCACTTCATCCTTTCAAGAGGCATTTTGCCCTTCAGAGAATCAACAAGCATCCAGGTATCTCTAAGAGCAGATCCTCCTCATCATCTTCTGCTTCTACTTTACCTATCAATTCCATGAATTTAGAAAAACTGGGGGAAATATCAATCAACTGTGGTATTAAGGAACCGATCGATCCTTCAGATCTAGAAGATATTCTTAATATGGAACATCTAGGGAATAATTCCTAGAGATATTGCTTCCCTTCTTCCCCAGTTGTTTCCCTCTTTTCTATGTTATAATGACTTTTGGTTCATGGAATGTGAGAGGAATTAACAATCCTGCCAAGCGTCGTCTGGTCAGGGATTGCATTAAGTTGGCTAAGGTGGACATTGTGGGTCTGCAGGAAACCAAGTTAAACTCTTCTAGACCTAACATCTTGAAATCCTTAGGTGGGGGCTCCATTACTTCATGGATCTCTCTAGAGGCCACAGAATCTAGGGGAGGTGTCCTCCTGGGTTAGAACGACGACCTTTTCTCCTGCTCTTTCTCTTCTTCAGATATTTTCTCTGTTTCAGCTTTTCTCACTCATAAGCCTTCCAACTGGTCTTTTGTCATCACATCAGTATATGCTCCTTGTGATCCTGCCGATAAGGAAGTCTGCTGGTGAGAACTTAAGAGACTCAGAAACTCCTTCTCTCTCCCGTGGGTAGTCTTTGGGGGTTTTAATATGACTTTTCATTCATCCGAAAGAAGTGGGAGATCGGGTTCTCTCAGAGACATGGCAGTTTTCAGAAATCTCATTGACTCCCTTCTCCTCTCTGACCTTCCCCTTAGCGGCAGAAAATTTACTTGGTCAAATTGTAGATCCAACCCAGTCATGGCTAGGTTGGACAGGTTCCTGATATCCTCAGAATTTTATCTTAAGTTCCCCTTTCTTATTCAATATGCATTCATAGCTCCTTGCTCTGATCACTGTCCTATCATTCTAGACACAAATGCACCAAAACCCATTCCTCTATTCAGATTTGAAAAATCCTGGTTATCCTTTCCTTCCTTTTCAGATTTCATCAACTCCAGTTGGTCTTCTTTCAACTACCATAACACCCCCTCCCCTCCTTTCCTTCTCAAGTTGAAGCTTATAGAAAGAAGAATCAAGTGGTGGAAAAGGTTTTGCCTTGGTTCTCCTCATCAAATTTATTCTTCAGCCATGGCTCAGTTGGATTCTCTTAACCTCCTTGAGGAATCTAGAAGCTTAACCCCCTCTGAATTGGATACTAGAAGTCACCTCAAAGATCAGCTCTTATCTCTTGCTAATTCAGAGGAGATTAAGTGGAAACAAATATCTAGGATTCAGTGGCTCAAAGAAGGTGACAGTAATACAAAATTCTTTCATAGAATTGCATCTTACCGCAGGAAAAAGAACTTCATCCCCCATCTCATGATCAACAATTCTATCATCTCGGATGAGCCAGAAATGAAGAGGTCTTTCTTTGAATACTTCTCTAATCTGTTCAAAAGCCAAGCGGATTCAAAACTTATAGTTGATTGGCAGTCCCTCTACCCTGACGGTAATATCAATCTTTCGTCCCTTGACCTCCCTTTCTCTCCAGAGGAAATCAAAATAGCAGTCTTTGAGCTACATCCCGACAAGTCCCCAGGACCAGATGGTCTCCCCCTCTTGTTTTTCCACAGATTTTAGAACTCTATTGAATCAGATCTTACTTCATTCTATCAAAATCTTTTCACCCATCCTCAGTCTCTTCACAATATCAATTATTCTTATCTTTGCCTCATTCCCAAAAAAGAAGGGGATTGCTCTCTTGATTAACATCACTTGCAAAATCTTCTCTAAAATCTTGGCTAATAGATTTAGTAATTTCCTTCACCTTCTCATGGATGGTTCTCAATCTGCCTTTCAAAAAGGAAAATCCAGTTTGGATTCTATTCTTTTAGCTCACGAGATGATCAATCATTGCTCTTAAGGGAAATATGTGCCATAAAAGTTGATTTTTTCAAAGCCTTCGATTGTGTAAACTGGAACTTCCTCTTATCCCTCCTAGAAGCTAGAGGTTTCAGCTCAAGATGGTGCCTTATCATCAAACACATCTTATCCTCCTCCAAATCGGCCGTCCTTGTCAATGGTTCTCCTACAAATTTTTTCTCTTGCCACAGAGGCTTGAAACAAGGAGACCCACTTTCCCCAATGCTCTTCCTTCTGGTAGTGGATGTTCTAAACAGAATGCTCCTCAATAATATCGCTGCAGGTGATCTATCTCAGCTTAATCTCAGAGGAGAACTGAATAAGATTAGATCCCTCTAATTTGCGGACGACACCATTATCTTTTCCAAAGCTCTTCCCTCTGATATTGTAGGCATCAAAAATTGCCTATAGGTCTCCACGAACAGCTCAGTGTTAAGAAACGACAATGAACGTCACTATCTGGTTCACAGGAGTTCGATTAACATCGGTAAACGCTTGAAGTAAATCGACGAACTACGTGAGCTGATAGAATTTCAGAATAACGAAGGCACAGGCTAATCGGGAGCCCTGCGATGTTTACAAAAGGAACAACGCCCTTCATGTCTCGTTCGTCCTACAGATAATCCAACCATTGGAGCTGATAGAACTCTTCGTCAGAATTCCAATGCATTTGAAATCACTTAAATCCGAGTTTGGATGAAGAAGTTACGACAAACGCACAACGGAGCGTCTCAGGCTGAACTGGGACACCCGGGGTGTCTCGGAAAAGTCGAAACACCTCAGGGGTGTCTAGGCAAAGGCAAAGCCAAGACACCCCAGGGGTGTCTAGGCGCTGATTTACGCCCTGAGGTTGTTATGACCGCCCCATGGTCCCTCATGCCTATAAATAGGAGCCTTAGGCCTCACTTTTGGAGGATCTGGATTTTGGGAGAATTGGCGAAGCCCTGCTGCAGTGAAGAGTGATCGAGCATCTCAACACAGGAGAGTTCTTCTTCAGATCTCCATCACCCCATCCGTTCCTTAGCATTACCCCTCGTCGGTAATCCTAAGAAGAGCAAATATCTCGCTTTATCCGAGATAGGCGCTTCAAGTTTCTAGATCCCCTCGCGGATCGACGAAGCTCTACCCGATTTTTCTGGATCAGATCTGATTGCCCGGTGGTCCACGGATATCGACGTCCCCGTCACAGGCTAAAGACCCACGCAAGCAAGAGACGATAAACGGATCTTGTGTTTATTTTCAAGAAAGTTGTAATTTTTAATTCTTTGTTATTTGAATTCATTTGTAACGATTGAAGTTTTAATGAAATCAATGATGAAGGCAACTTTTGACGAAAACAAGCTGGCGACCACAGTGGGAGCCAACAGCCTCGCTGCCGAGGCTGTCGTGATGCAACCGGCATTCAAGATCTGGGTGAATGAAAAGATCGAATACGAGTTCGATCAACAAAAGTTTGAAGAGTACCTCTCTTCCTCCTCCTCCAGATCCGCCTCTCCGAACAGGCGCAGGAAGGCATCCTCTTCCAGAAATGTTCGCGGGACCTTCGGCTCGAAGATCCAAGATCCCATTGCCGCTGCTACGCCCGCACCAAGCGACGTTCCCACGTCGTCCAACGTGGTCGAGACCGCAGATCCGGACTTCTCCTCCGCCGAGGAGATGGCTACTAAAGACGCTCCAGCATTGTCAAAGAGAGCACGCCAAAGACGGCGTCAACGCCTTGCTCGTCAGCTGGCCAAGGTTTTGGAGCCGATGGACGAGATCCGCTATAATGTGGATCTAAAATCCAGGCAGCGCCGGGAACAACAACGGTAAACAACCAACTCCTCCTCCAAGACAGAAACGAACGAATGGGTTCGTGTCAAGAGGACCCGTTCCACCCTCGAGGAGCGAATCAAGAAGCGTCGAGCATTGCTCGCACATGCCCGAGCCCTTTTGCAGAAAGCGAAAGAAATGCAGAAGGGAGAAGCAGTGGAGAAGCTGCCTAAGTGCAAGCAAGTTTGGGTGCCAAAGACAAAACCAGCACTTAAGGCAAAAGTGGGCGGAGTTATCGTCCAGCCTATTTCAAATCCAGATCCCGTTTCCCCTGTACCCGCACCTCCGACGGAGTCAGGAAAGAACGTGGATCTCACTAAATCCAGGGGTCCTTTGAAGGGTCGCCTCGATCCTGAAGATCGAGGTAAAGCACCCATCAAGGAGCGATTAGGACTGTTAAAAAGTCCCCAAACAACAGTCAAGACTGGGGGTCGTACTAACAAAGGGAAAGCCCCTATTACCGACCGCATTGGATTGCGAGTCGAAGTTCAAGAGCCCGTTGGACTTTCACGCTCTCAAAGGCGTAAAAGTGAACGAGTGACTCTTGGAGACGCAAATAAAGCGTCGCGTCCCCAGAGGGAAACACATTTGTCTGATGACGATGTTACACCTGGGAAGGCGTGCCAACACTTTATGGGTTGCTCCAGTTATCAAACTGATGAGCTGTACTATAGGGCTGGGGGTGCGAATAAATCCCGGAAAAGAAATGTTCGAGACACGGAGCCTCATTGTCCGTGTGCCAACATAATCAAAGCAATATTATCGGAATGCTGCTGTTCTAAAACCCTAAAAAGAGTCTCGGTGTTTGAGAGAATCTCTACCAGGGCGTCCGAGGCCAAACCAAGGCATTTCCAAAGGAGGAAGCCCATTCGCCAAGATGATGAACTTCTAGAAGTGTCCGTCAATATGACCGGCAGAAGGAAATCGACGCAACACTCTAGCCCAAATCAGTTTGCTGATGTATCCCGGCGTATGACTCGGTTGCGGTCAGGAATCAATAAGCGAAAGAATTACCAAAAGATGCAAAAGGGATTTCCTTTGGAAGAGGAGGTGTTAGATGCTGGTTCAGATTCTTTCTCGGCTATAGCGTCCGATGACAGGACATCGAGCGCGGGACAACCCTACGAGTCATTTATGATCAGCGCCGAACAAGTAACCAAGATGCTTGAAGAGGCCCTGGCTAAGCAGAGGGAAAGTTTCAAGTTCGAAATGGATCTGGCCATGCAGCAGATGAGGGAAATGCACGACCAGCAAATCGTGGCACTGACAGCTCACCAAGGAGAACCCAGTCATCGTAATAATCCGAATCAAGACGAGAATGAACGGGAAGAGGATAATGTCAATCCTGTCAACAATAGTAACGGAGGCGGCCCCTTGAATGATAACGCAAAGGAGGACCACGTTACCTCTCCCCGAGGCCACTCGAAGACAGATACGAGTGAAGACAAGAAGATGGAGGACTTGGAGAGCAAAATCAATGCGTTGATGGGTGCTCAAGAAGTAAAGAAGACCGGCATTCCGTGTCCTTACCCGAAAGAGTGGGACTCGATCCCGTATCCGGCGAAGTTCAACCTGATCAACTTCACGCCGTTCGACGGGAAGGGCTCGCCCACTCAGCATCTAATCTACTTTAAGTCCCACTTGGGCACGATCTCCGGCAATGAAGCCTTGATGGTTCGGTCATTCGTCGGCACCCTTCGCGGGCCTGCCTTCGATTGGTATCAGCGTCTTAAATTTGGAAGCATCAACAGCTGGGAGGACCTGGAGAGCATGTTCCTCACTCATTTCTTCGATGATGATGCCGAAGTGTCGATCAGGACACTCTTCGATGAGAAACAAAAAGACGGAGAGTCGGTGGATACCTTCATCAAACGCTTCCGCAATCAGGCAATGAACTGTAAGGATCCCATCACGGAGGAATTCATCTTGCAGACTTGTCATAACAATTTGTCCATTAACATCTTGAATGTTATGGGAGTAGAGCCGCTCAAGACATGGAAGGATTTGAAGGCCCGAGGAGAGCAAGCCGAACGATTCCTCAAAAAGAAGAAGGCCGAGAGGAGCCAACCGATGGCTAATTCTCCGAACTCGAACTTCGCCTCTCGTGATAGGGGCAAGGCACTTGCAGCGGCTGTTGATCAAACGTCAAAACAGCAGTCCCGAAGACAGCAGAAGACTTCAGATCAAAAGGCCCAGAAAGAGTACTCGTTCAAGGACGAAGACGTTCCCGCCATCTTCGAGTCTCTTCTCGGAAACAATAAAATCAAGCTCCCGCCCATCACAAATCAGGAGGAAGCTGAAAATACTACGGATCCGAAGTACTACGCGTACCACAGGAGGATCCTTCATCCCACCAAGGCTTGCTTTACTTTAAAGAATAGCATCCAGACCTTGGTTGAAGCCGGCGTCATAACGCTAGGATAAGCCAAATGAGAATGGAAAGACTCCAAAGAGTATACGAGTATAAACTGTTTCTCAGCACTCCGACAAGTATAAGAGTATAAACTGCTACATCCTACACTCCAAAGAGTATATGAGTATAAACTGCTTCTTAATCCTCCGACCGGTATAAGAGGTTAAACTGCTTCCTGACACTCCAACAGGTATATGAGTCTAAACTATTTCCTTTCTTTCACGGGAAGTTCCTGGAGAATTTTATACGTAATATTCTTAAGGATAACCTGATCATGCAACCAAATGCAATAATAAACCCAGTTTTGCGAGGAAGCTGGGGGTGGATGACTCATGTAACGGAAAGTTCCCGGAAGAATACTATATGTAATTTTCTTAGGGATAACCCGATCATTACGAACAAAGTAATAAACACTAAACCCTCACTGTGACTTGTATGAGTCAACCCTCCCGTTGTGATTTGTACTCCCCCTCTCACTGTTTACCTGGTCAAACCTTCCTATAGTTAGGGCCACAATCAAAGTCCCCTCTCGATTCCTTCCATGAACGAGAGGTCCATTTTTAAATTGAACGATCAAGCCTATAAAAGGTAAGATCGTCTTGAAACCCCTACTTCCACTGCTTCCTTGGTCAAACCTATAAAAGTTAGGGCCAAAGCCAGAATCCCCTCTCGATTCCTTCCATGAACGAGAGGTCCACTTTCAAATCGAGTGATCAAACCTTCCTACAGTTAGGGTCATCTCAAACCCCCGTTTGATCAAACCTTCCTACAGTTAGGACCAAAACCACAATTCACTCTCGATAAACGAGAAATTTATCTTTAGTTTGGTAATCAAACCTTCCGACAGTTAGGGTTATCCGAATCTTTTCGATTCTCGGAGTGGAGATCCCACTCCTAGTTTCACCTTTCTGGATTCTGGGGGTGGAGATCCCACCTCGAGTCTCCTTTCCAACTAGAGATAGAATATAAAATTCTTCCTCTTCGGTGCCGGGAGATAGAATATAAAATTCTTCCTCTTCCATTTTTTCAGTCCGTCTTTACCCTGAGAAAAGACACAATTCCTAACTTTCAATCCGCGCACTTTGTGCACGGGGAATTTTATCTCAACTCCTAAATAGAGATAAGCCTACGCCTAACACGCGTTGCCGGTTTAGTCTTTCACCGATTGAAAAAGA
>BQKN01049196.1:985-14780 GCA_022839385.1 Asparagus kiusianus | reverse complement strand
CCTAACACGCGTTGCCGGTTTAGTCTTTCACCGATTGAAAAAGACACCAGGGTCTAAACCTGGGGAATTTTATCCCGAAGCCTAAGTAGGGATGAGTCAAAGCCTAATACGCGTTGCCGGATGCCATGTTCCCGTAACAAAGGCGAAGCCTATGTATTCGATATCATAGCACGAAGTCTCAGAGAATTCACTCTCTTAGCACAACGTTACATGTGAAACGGATTTTAATAATTCACATGCTAGCCCGATTCAAACGGCAATCGGTAAAGGCACGTCAAACCCGTTGATGGTTGGGGGTTTGCCAAAAATCCCAAAGTCTATGTCTAACACGCATTGCCGGTTTAGTCTTTTACCGATTGAAGAAGACACCAGAATCCGAGTCTGGGGAATTTCATCCCGAAGCCTAAGAAGGGATGAGTCAGCGCCTAACACGCGTTGCCGATTAGTCCTTAACCGTAAAAAAGGACAAAAGCCCACATATTCCACATTGTGGCAGGTTATTATTAATAACACCATAATCCGTGCTTCACACGCACGGGGAATTTTATCCCGAATCCTAAGAAGGGATAAGTCAACGCCTAACACGCGTTGCCGGTTTAGTCTTTTACCGATTGAAGAAGACACCAGAATTCTAGTCTGGGGACTTTTATCCTGACTCCTAAGTAAGGATGAGTCAGCGCCTAACACGCGTTGCCGGGTAGTCTATTCTCGTGACAAATACAAAGTCTATGTATTTGATATCGTAGCATCAAGTCTAAGGGAATTCATTCCTTTAGCACAACGTCACATGCGGAACGGATTTAAACAATCCGCATGTAAGCCCGATTCAAACGATAATCGGTAAGAGCACGTCAAATCCGTTGAAGGCTGGGGATTTGCCAAAAATCCTAAGTCAACGTCTGATACACGTCGCTGTTTAGTCTTTTCACAAGAGAAAGACGAAGTCTACGTATTCAATATCATAGCACTAAAAGAGTTAACTCTTTTAGCACAACGTTATGTGCAGAACGGAGCTAAACAATCTGCATGCTAGCCCGACTCAAACGGTAGTCGGTAAAGGCTCGTCAAACCCGTTGATGGCTGAGAATTTGCCAAAAAATTCTATAAGTACGAGTCATTGATGCATCAGCTCTGTTAGTTGGTCTCGTGACTCGGTTATCCAACAACATTAAAATAAGATCCACAAATACAGATGAATCAGCTTTAACAGTTGGTCCTGCAACCACGACACTTGGGACCGCTGTGCTCCAATACCTTAAGAGTTTAAATTGTGTATACTCCAGTAAACATACGAGTATAAACTATGTCAACATTCGACGTTCGAAACCCTAGGGTCAACGCCGGTCAATGCGTAACCCTAGGTCAACGCCAATCAACGCGTTGCGATAAAAAGTCAACATTCGACGTTCGAAACCCTAGGGTCAACGCCGGTCAATGCGTAACCCTAGGTCAACGCCGGTCAACGCGTAACCCTAGGTCAACGTCATTCAACACGTTGCGACCAAAAGTCAACGTTCGACGATTCGAACCCTAGGGTCAACGTCGGTCAACGCGTAACCCTAGGTCAACGCCGGTCAACGCGTTGCGACCAAAGTCAACGTTTGACGATTCGAAACCTTAGGGTCAACGCCGGTCAACGGGTAACCCTAGGTCAACGCCAATCAACGCGTTGCGATCAAAAGCCAACGTTCGACGATTCGAAACCCTAGGGTCAACGCCGGTCAACGCGTAACCCTAAGTCAACGCCAATCAACGCGTTGCGACCAAAGTCAACGTTTAACGATTCGAAACCCTAGGGTCAACGCCGGTCAACGCGTAACCCTAGGTCAACGCCAGTCAACGCGTTGTGACCAAAGTCAACGTTCGACGATTCGAAACCCTCGGGTCAACGCTGGTCAACGCGTAACCCTAGGTCAACGCCATTCGGTGCGTTGCGACCAAAAGTCAACGTTTGACAATTCGAAACCCTCGGGTCATCGCCGGTCAACGCGTAACCCTAGGTCAACGCCATTCAACGCGTTGCGATAAAAAGTCAACATACGGTGATCCGAAACCCTAAGTCAGCACAATGTGACAGAGATAGTCAGTTCAAAAGTCAACTTAATGACACGAGCTAAACTCAACTCACTGGTTGTAGACTCGAGACTCTGATGACGGCCAGGCGAGAAACGCAGCGCCGAAAGAGCTTCGGTTATTCGTCAAAGCATCGAATAAACCGAAAAAAAATCAAAGGAGCCAAGAGTTGAAGCTAACCACAGGTCCTTTATGCCGACTGAAGGCTGGATCAATCACATCCAAAGTGTTCCAGCCTCTTCTATAAAAGAAACGAGGCCGGAACACTTTGGAGGGGGTATCTGTAGGCATCAAAAATTGCCTATAGGTCTCCACGAACAGCTCAGTGTTAAGGAACGATAATGAACATTACTATCTGGTTCACAGGAGTTCGATTGACGTCGGTAAACGCTTGAAGTAAATCGACGAACTACGTGAGCTGATAGAATTTCGGAATAACGAAGGCACGGGCTAATCGGGAGCCCTGCGATGTTTACAAAAGGAACAACGCCCTTCATTCTCGTTCGTCCTACAGATAATCCAACCATTGGAGCTGATAGAACTCTTCGTCAGAATTCCAACGTATTTGAAATCACTTAAATCCGAGTTTGGATGAAGAAGTTACGACAAACGTACAACGGAGCGTCTCAGGCTGAACTGGGACACCCGGGGTATCTCGGAAAAGTCAAAATACCTCAAGGGTGTCTAGGCAAAGCCAAGACACCCTTGGCCTAGACACCCCAGGGGTGTCTAGGCGCTGATTTACGCCCTGAGGTTGTTATGACCGCCCCATGGTCCCTCATGCCTATAAATAGGAGCCTTAGGCCTCACTTTTGGAGGATCTGGATTTTGGAAGAATTGGCGAAGCCCTGCTGCAGTGAAGAGTGATCGAGCATCTCAACACAGGAGAGTTCTTCTTCAGATCTTCATCACCCCATCCGTTCCTTAGCATTACCCCTCGTCGGTAATCCTAAGAAGAGCAAATATCTCGCTTTATCCGAGATAGGCGCTTCAAGTTTCTAGATCCCCTCGCGGATCGACGAAGCTCTGCCCGATTTTTCTGGATCAGATCTGATTGCCCGGTGGTCCACGGATATCGACGTCCCCGTCACAGGCTAAAGACCCACGCAAGCAAGAGACGATAAACGGATCTTGTGTTTATTTTTAAGAAAGTTGTAATTTTTAATTCTTTGTTATTTGAATTCATTTGTAACGATTGAAGTTTTAATGAAATCAATGATGAAGGTAACTTTTGACGAAAACAGATATGATCACTTTAAAGGCCATCCTGCTTATCTTCGCTAATGTTTCTGGGCTCAGAATCAATCATATCAAATCCAATCTGTTCTACCTCGGCAAAATCCCATTCAAGGGCTCCCAGCTTGCCAATCTCCTTAACTGTTCATTAGGGTCCCTTCCCTTCTCCTATTTAGGTCTCCCCTCAAGTCTGGTTCTCTCTCCAAACGAGAATGGCAACCTCTCCTAGACTCCTTCTCTAAAAAACTCTCCCTTTGGAAAAGTAAATCTCTATCTTTGGGTGGTAGATTGACCGTCCTTAACTCTGTTCTATCTACCATTCCTTTATACTACTCATCTTTCTTCAAGCTACCAAGGTGGCTCATCAAAGCTATAGACAAGATTAGGAGAAACTTCTTATGGAATGGCAACCATTTATCCTCGTCTGTTAGGAGTTTGGTCTCCTGGGGTTCTGTCTGCAGGCAAAAAAAGGAGGGTGGTCTGTGTGTTATACACCTAGAATCCTTTAACATCGCTCTTCTATCTAAATGGATTTGGAAAATCTTCGATAGAGAGTCACTAGTAAGCAAAGTGGTCTTCTCCCTCTATTCTAAGAATGGTGCTAATCCTGTTACTCTTTCCCCCTCCCCACAAGCTTCCAAATTCATCAAAGATTTGCACTCAATCCATCAGTCTTTCTTTAGTTTTGCCAGATGGAACATTGGCGATGGTCGAGCATGCAGGTTTTGGATAGATAAGTGGTCTGGAGCAAATTCTCTTAATAGCATCTTCACCCAAGCCTATAATCGAGCTTTTTCCCCTGATTGTGTCATTCGCTCACAAGGCTTTATGTTCAATAACGAGTGGAAATGACATGCCACCCTTAGGAGAGGCATCACGGCAGAAGATAGACAAGAATCTCTTAAACTTCGTTCTCTTTTGGAAAACTTCTCTATCAACGATAGCTTGGCTTTTGATAGTCTGTGGTGGCCCTTACATTCTTCTGGGATATTCACTGTCAAATCATTTTATACTGCCCTGACCTCTGGGGGTATCAAATCTGCTCTATACAACTTCATCTGGATATCTCCGATCCCTCTTAAAACAAAGGTCTTCTTTTGGATTGTTAGCAAGCATAGGCTTAACACCAGGGCAAACTTGGTCTCTAAAGGATGGACTGGCGACCCTCGATGTCCATTCTGTTCTTCATGTCTTGAGGATATGGATCACCTTTTCATTAAGTGCCCTTTTGCTACATCTGTTTGGGCTGCCCTCCTTCCTAACAGAAACCCAGTCATTCGGTACCATCATATTGACGACCTGATCCTCCTTAATGATTATCAAGGAATCTCAATCGATATAAGGAAAGTGTGGAAAGTGCTTCTTCCTTGTTGCTGCTGGTGGATATGGAATTGTCGTAATCATCTTATTTTTAGAGATACAATGCCTAACCCTGATAAGCTTGTAGCTAATATAGCGAGATACACCCTATTATGGACAGGTGCGGAGGAAGATCGGTTGGCAAGAAGAATCCACAAAGCAGCTATCAAACTAAAGCTCGATGACATTGCTAGAAAGAGAGCAGAAGATGACGTTGGAGACAATTTCCAGTAAGAGAAAGAAGTATCAGCCTTGCTACCACCTCTGGATCTCAAGATCAACACTTGTTCTAAAGATACTTAACTAAGTTTTCTAGCCTCTTTATATATGATGTACATATATCTAGGTCTCTGACTAGTAGTTAGGGTTGTTGGTTTTTTTGCAAAACTCTGGGAGGCTTTTGGTTGTTTGGTGACGACTCTCTTTTGGTTTTTTATTTTGTTGGGTATACCCTCGTATGTCCATCTTGTAATATTCGTATGCTTAGTGCTAATATAATATATGAGCAGGCTTAGTCCCTATTTTTCAGCTCAAAAAAAAAAAAAAAAAAACGTTTAGACCACAGCCCAACTTTGGCTAGATACAATGGTCAACAGGTTTCTAGGATACGATAAAATGTACACTTTATTCAAATTACATGTATCATAACACACTTAATACTTGTCGACCTTTTCTTTTTGAACTTTATATATACGGTGGTATAGATATGGATGATAAAAAGCATATTATAATTATCACACTGTGGTTTTTGACTGCCTGAGTCTTCTTTCGTCGGATAGGAGTTTAGCAAAGCGCGTGAGCTCCTCTTCATTAGTTCCCTCTCCGTTAACAGCCTCGAAAAATCCAGTCTCCAGGTTCACCCTTGAAACTGGCTTCTTTAAGAGATCGTTGCCAATCTCAGCAAGCTTTGACAGGTTCTCTTTAGTTGAGACGTCCACAGATGAAGCGTCTCCGGTCAAAGTATCATCCTGTTTACAATGAATAATCACTTACGCTATATATTGCCTATCGATCGGAGTAGAAGTGATAATTTTGCTTTTTTTTACTAGTGTGTTGTTGACATGACACACATTTAAACTGCTAGTAATGATCTGGAGATAATGTTGAAGAATTAGACTATAATACACTAGATGTATGTCACACTAGTCTCCATTTATTTATGTGAATTTCTTCCTATAAGGTTAAAATGTGGTTTAGGTTGGTGGAGATTAATAGTGTTAATTAGAGCTAATGTGTATTTTCTTCTTATTTTCGTTGATTTGATTCTTGAGAAAGGGCTTTTAGACGAAATGTTTTTGTTACCTATTTTGCAGTATACTAGCTTATTTGACTTGACAATTAATTCTTCTCCAAGTGAAATTGTTTTCAGTCTGACTTAACGGATGAATAGAATTCATGTAGCTAGTGAACCCCAACATTAAAATAAAATCGCTAGTCCAGTTACTCTACATATGTTCACCTTATATATTAAAAAAAGGGATAAAATTACCTGTATGCGGAGATAATTGTTTTGACAATGGAGAGCTTGAAAAAGAATGGAAGCATGGATATCAACCATATCGGCACTTGCTTGATTAAACATATCAATTATAGGAGTACACCCATTACTGTATAACCATCCAAAAACACCCCATTTTGATACCTCTTTCGCTGTATATCCCCCTTCATCTTTTGGTCTACCGGTACCCAGAGAAAGAACTACAAATCTCCCATAATCCATGGGCTTTATGGGAAAGAAGTCTTGGTTTTGCTTGAAGATCTCCTTTGTCACCATGCTCATAGCCGCTAATGTCTGATCAATAGGATGATGAATATTTTATATTAGCGTATTTATATGATGTGGTCATTTTTCCAGTTAGAAATATTTTTGACAAATGTCTTAACTCTTGAGTACGTGCATGATTTCTCCCCTGTACAAAGGGTGCATCTAGAAGGAAAAAAAATGCTCAAACATATTTTTACTTTCGATAATTAGGATCCTGCCAATGTAAATCCTTCAAAATTGAAAGTGTGTACAGTTGAACTGTTAGATCTAAAACTTGAGATCTTAAAACCATATAGCCATGATTAATTCAAAGAGATTAACAACAAACAAAAGGAGCGGAAGCTTATACCTGAATCTATAGAAGAAATCTTGATTTGGGTTTTGATGATCTTCTAACCTTAGGGTTTCTCTAAATCCGAATTTCTCTCTCTAGATGGGGTGAAGAGAATTAGAGAATGTTGTAACCCTAGATTAGGGACCATAACCCCTTATTTATAGGTGTTGTACTTTTGCAATTTGGCCCCTCAACAAATCACAATTACAACCCGGTATCTGCACATATAACCCCATGATTTATTTAAATACCCATTAACCCAACTTAATTGATCACTTTAGTGGGTTATCCTGAATGATAGCAATACACAATGATTAATCATATGTGCCCATAATTAGATTTATTAGATTAAATCCAACAATCTCCCACTTGGGCACCATATGATTCCTTAAATTGTGTATAACCTTATGAGCTCAAAAATTGCTATCACTGAAAAGGTATTTCCGAACAATCTCGTCCATTGACTATATCAATATAGGATCAAAGCGGCCTTCATCACATTTATCGTGACTGGACCCATCAATGGTCACATATACCAATACAATCAAACGACATAGATCAATCATGGATGTGCAGCATGAAAATTACATGCAATGTGATCAGTACATGTCTATTTTTAACTGGTCCTCCTTAATGAGGTCAAAACCAAACATAATGTAACAGAGTGTCTTAACTGAATACTTTATTCTGATCAGACAATACAATTAAACATAAAGCACCACAATTACAAACTCCCACTAAATCATAATATCCTCAAATATTACCACACCCATATGAGCAGTATGCTCATGAAAGACCTTGGGTGGCAATGCCTTAGTAAGAGGATCAGCTATCATGGAGTTTGTCCCAATGTGCTCTATGGATATATGTCCACTCTGTACCCTTTCTTTCACAATCAGGAACTTAATGTCAATATGTTTTGACTTAATTGAGTTCTTGTTGTTATTTGAATACATTACTGCAGATTTATTGTCACAATATAACCTTAGTGGTCTTTTAATATTTTCCAAAATGCGCAGTCCCGTGACAAAATTTCGCAGCCATATTCCCTGATTGGATGCCTCATAGCAAGCTACAAACTCTGCTGCCATAGTGGAGGAAGCTACTAGTGTCTGTTTGACACTTTTCCATGATATAGCTCCTCCCGTTAACATATAAATGTAGCCTGATGTAGACTTTCTGCTATCTTGGCATCCAGCAAAATCAGAATCCGAATACCCAATGACCTCTAAATTTTCTGATTTTCTGTATGTGAGCATGTAACCTTTTGTTTTCTGAAGATACCTCATAACCCTTTTGACTGCTATCCAATGATCCATATCAGGGTTGCTTAAGTATCTGCCTAACATCCCAACAATGTACGCAATATCCGGACGCGTACATACCTGAGCATACATTAGACTTCCTACAGCCGAAGCATAAGGAATCTTCTGCATTTCCTGAATTTCAAGGTTACCTTTAGGGCACCGATTGAGACTAAACTTGTCTCCTTTAGCAACAAGGGTATCTCCTGGTCTGCAGTCTTGCATGCCAAACCTTTTAAGTACCTTATCGATATAGCTCTTTTGTGATAATCCAAGAATACCCCGAGAGCGATCTCGATGTATCTGGATCCCTAATATAAAAGAGACGTCCCCAAGATCTTTCATCTCAAAATTCTTTGATAGAAATCTCTTGGTTTCGTGCAACATGCCTATATCATTAGTGGCAAGCAATATGTCATCGATATACAGATCCAGAAAGATATACTTACTCCCACTGAACTTATGATATACACAGTCATCAACAATGTTCATCTCAAAACCGAACGAGATAATTATTTGTTGAAACTTGTGATTATTCGCGGGAAAATTTGTGTCTTTCTTCATTGATATCATTGCCATCTTAGTTAACAACTTTATGCGTTACAAAGATCCGGTCTTTTTATAAGAGCCGGTTACAATGAAAATCAAAATACGAAAAAAAGAGATATTACAATTTGTTTCCTTTTATGTCGAACGAATCGCGAGCTCCTGTTTTGCGGTCACTCGCTTTGTGTGGGTTCTTTGCCTGCGCCGGGGTTATTTGCCGTGGACCACCGCGTGATCTCGATCCGGTCGGATCTACACGATATAACGGGTATTATTCCGCAAAGGGAGATAATAGCCGGGAGGGATTGTTTCACCAAGGAAACAACCGCTCAATCTCGGGATCTAAGAACCAAGCTTAGATCCGGAGTGTGATCGTGTAGATCTGAAGATCCGATCCTCTCGAACTCCTGCCTTATTTGGCGTTGACGATTGCTGAGCACCGGATCTGGAAGTCCAAGTCTCCAAAGCCTTCAAAGTTTGAATCTTGTTTGGATCTGAGTCTTCAATCCAGCAGGGCTTCGCCTCCTCCAAAATCCAACCTCCGAAACAAATGAGCACAAGGCCTATTTATAGGCGCTCAAAACTGTGCCCCGTGCACAGAACAGTGCCTAGCCACCCCTGGGTGGCTCGGCCCAGTGCCGAGCCCCCTCGGGTGTTTTGGTTTCGTCATTCGGGTTTTTCGGTGTTTCCGGTTCTGATTCGTTGTTGATTTGGACTTCGATTCGGTTGTGTGGTTGACTTGTTCGGATTCGATTCGTTTTGATTCGATTCCTGATTTGGCAGTAAACCCACTTCTGAGTTCGAGTCCGAAACCAATCTTGATTCGATCGTTATATCACCGAGTTCGCTCTTGTTTAGATGACTCGGTGATTCCCCGAAACGTTGGTTTGATTCCGCGTGCGAGTGGATGCATTCCACTGCTTAGGTGCGATTTGTTGGCTTCGTCGCCTCGTTAACCTGCTCCGTTGCGTATGGCTTGGCTTCGGCGTTGGCGGGATAACGGTCGTGCTTGGATACGTCGCCCGATGGTTCATTTGTTGAATCGGCATCGTCGAGCTGTATTGTGGGACCTATAGGCAATTTTATACGCCTACAGTGATACCATTGACGAGGAGCTTGCTTGAGTCCATAGATGGATTTCCTTAATTTGCAGACCATATTCTTTGGGTCTCCCGACACAAAGTTTTCTGGTTGCACCATATAGATCATCTCATCAATGTCGCCATTGAGAAATGCAGTCTTAACATCCATCTGATGTAACTCAAGATCATAATGAGCAACAAGTGCCATGATTATTCTGAATGAGTCTTTCGATGAAACCGGAGAGAAAGTCTCTGTATAATCAATACCTTCCTTTTGAGTATAGCCTTTAGCCACAAGACGTGCCTTATACCTCTCCACATTACCGTTTGCATCCCGCTTGGTTTTAAAAATCCATTTACAACCAATTGGTTTTGCACCTTCTGGTAATGGGACAAGTTCCCAAACCTTATTGTCTTGCATAGACTTGTACTCTTCATTCATGGCATCAATCCACTGTTGAGAGTTAGAACTTTTCATGGCCTGAAGGAAGTTGATTGGATCATCTTCCAACACTCCACTACTTTCCTCATGTTCTTGGAGAAATACAACATAATCATCCGGAATAGCATTTCTCCTTTCTCTCGTGGATCTCCTTAATGGCACTGGTTCTTGAGGTTGTTGAGTTTGTTCTTCTGGAACAGGGAGTTGTACAACATTATCATCTTGAGGTTCCGGATTTACTTCTTGAGCAACAACAGCTATAGGAACCTGAATATTGTCAAAAGTAACTGTATGGATTGGATCTGATGCCAATTCCTCCTCAAAAGCAATGTCTCTAACCTTATTTTTCCCCCCAAACTCAACATCCTCAAAGAATGTTGTTGTTCCCGTCTCAAAAATATTCCTTATAGTGGGATCATAAAACTTAAAGCCCCTAGAGCGTTCAGAGTACCCAATAAAGTAGCTGCTAACTGTTTTGGAGTCCAATTTCTTTTCATTTGGCCTATAAGGCCTTGCCTCAGCTGGACATCCCCAAATATGTAAATGCTTTAAACTGGGCTTTCGACCAGTCCAAAGCTCATAAGGTGTTTTAGCAACTGTTTTACTTGGTACTCTATTCAGAATGTAAGCTGCTGTCTTAAGTGCTTCTCCCCAGAGTGACTCTGGTAAAGAAGAATGAGCAATCATACTTCTTACCATATTCTTAAGAGTCCTGTTTCGTTTTTCAGCTACACCATTCATGCTAGGTGAACCCGGCATGGTGTACTGTGGGACGATACCGCATTCCTCTAGGTATCTAGCAAACGGTCCTGGACGTTGTTCACCTGAACCATCATATCTGCCGTAGTACTCACCACCACGATCAGATCTAACGGTTTTAATTCTTCGGTTGAGTTGATTCTCAACTTCAGCTTTATAGGTTTTGAACATATCCAGAGACTCAAATTTTTCATGAATGAGATATAGGTGCCCATAACGTGAGTAATCGTTTGTGAATGATATAAAATATTGTTGACCATTCCAGGATTCCGTAGGGAATGGCCCACAAATATCCGTATGTATCAATTCTAAGACATCCGAAGATCTGTTGGCACCTAATCTCTTAACTTTGGTCTGTTTTCCCTTGATACATTCAACACATATGTCGAAGTCCGAAAAATCAAGGGAATCCAAAATGCCATCAGACACAAGATGCTCAACTCTACCTTTTGAGATATGACCCAAGCGCTTATGCCATAATGATGCCGAATTTTCCTTATTTAATTTACGCTTAGTACCACGCGATTCCGCATGCAAAGTTTCATTATAAGAAGCAATTGTATCAAGCAAATATAGGTTGTCAAAAGTACTTAAATAACCGGTTCCCACAACATTTGAATTAAAAGATAAACTAAATTGATTGTTTCCAAATGAACAAGAATAACCTGATTTGTCCAATACAGAAACTGAAATCAAATTTCGTCTAAAAGACGGTACTACAAAAGTATCTTTTAAATCCAAATAAGAACCAGTTCCTAATAGCAACCTAAAATGCCCAATTGCTTCCACATCTACCGATTGACCGTCGCCCACAAAGATGTGTCTTTCAACATCACTTGGCTTTCGGTAGCTCAGGCAACCCTGCATAGAAACACTTATGTGAGTAGTAGCACCAGAGTCTAACCACCAAGTGTTTCTAGGTACTAAAACTAAATTAACCTCAGAACAGACCAAAGTAAGGAACGTACCCTTATTATCACGCCAAGCGTGATATTTTGTACAATCCTTCTTAACGTGTCCAGGTTTGTTACAGAAGAAACAACCCTGATTATCCTTATGTTGTTTCTTCTGAACTGGACCCTTAGCAGCTTCCTTATTATTCTTCCTTTTCTTGCCCTTATCCTTAGAGGCATAGGCTAAATGAGCACTTTCTGTCTTATCTTGCTTCAACCTGTCTTCTTCTTACACACAGTATGAAATGAGCTCATTTAGAGTCCATTTCTCCTTTTGACAGTTATAACTGACCTTAAATTGATTAAACTGTGCAGGAAGAGATAACAGAACCAGATGCACTAATAACTCATCACAAAGATTGAGTTTAAGTGCCTTAAGTTTTAAAGCAATATGAGACATTTCCATAATGTACTCCCTAATATTTCCTTTGCCCTTATACTTCATCGAAATCAAGCGAGCTAAAAGCGTGCTTGTTTCTACCTTATCGTTTTTCGCAAAACGCTTCTCAATTTCGACAAGGAAATCTTTAGCATTAGTAATCCCTTCGGATTCTATGCCTCTGAAGGCTTCCGGAACGCCACGCTTAATGATCATAAGACTCATGCGATTTGAACGCTCCCACTTCTCATGCTCCTTCTTTGCATCAGGAGTGCTATCCGCATTGAGAGGTTGGGGTTGTTCAGTTCTTAATGCATAGTCAAGATCCATGCAGCCAAGAACAATTAATATGTTCTCTTTCCAAACCTTGAAGTTTGTCCCATTTAGCATGGGAATTAAGTTGATGTTAGCAGAAATTGTTACAGCAGATGCATTAGCTGAAATAAAACAAAAATGCTCACATCAATAACCATAATCAATAAAATTCAAATAATGACAATCCCCATCCAAGATACCGGCACAACATTAATATCAAGTCTTTGGATAGTAATATTAACTTGTAAGTGATACCTTGTTGCAATGATCAAACATTGACAATAACTCATGTCAAATAATGAAACTATCTTTGGATCGATTCATTATTCACATGTAAACCTTATAATTGTCACACGCTTAACATCGCAGATGTGTATACAGTCTAAATAAATATTAACCTTCCTTTGGGCTAATTAAATATTTACATGAAAGCATACACACAAACATCTCACATTCCTCATGAACAATCTACACAAGAGAGGTTACTTTGGTAACTTCTTGTTTCAATTAAACAATTGGAGTGAGAGACAACCTTAGTGTCATAATATTTGAATTAAATAATTGATTAAAAACCAAATTAGATTTAAATTAAAAGGTTTTAATTTAAATCAACTGAATTTCCAAAAAAAAAACTTAATTGGGGTCTCACAGCTTAATTAGGGCCTATAACTTAATTGAATAAATTAAGTATACCAAAGTGGACCCATTTAAAGCTGAGGCTTAACCATAGTGAACACGAAGTTCGCTTGACTTCGAACGCGAGGTTCGACTGTATTGAGTGCGAGACTCACTTAAGCACGAACGCGAGGTTCGTCTGAAACTGAACGCAGGGTTCAACTTGAGAACGAACGCGAGGTTCGTTAAAATATGAACACAGAACGAACGCGAGGTTTGTTTTTGAGAACGAACGCGAGGTTCGTTTAAGAGGTTGAACTCAATGTTCACTAAAAATGAACGCGAGGTTCGGCTGAAGTACGAACGCGAGGTTCGGCTGAAGTACGAACGCGAGGTTCGACTGAATTACGAACGCGAGGTTCGTCTGAAGTACGAACGCGAGGTTCATCTGAAGAACGAACGCGAGGTTCGTCTGAAATACGAACGCGAGGTTCGACTTGAATTGAGCGCGAGGCTCACCTTAGAACGAACGCGAGGTTCGTTAAAATTGAGCTTGACGCTCACCTGAGTGGAACACGAGGTTCATCTTAGAACGAACGCGAGGTTCGTTAAAATTGAGCTTGACGCTCACCT
>BQKN01049190.1:0-14330 GCA_022839385.1 Asparagus kiusianus | reverse complement strand
TTGGGGTGTCTCGGCCATGGCCGAGACACCTCTTGGGTGTCTTGGCTTTGCCAAGACACCCCTCGGGTGTTTCGAGCCTGCCGAGATATCCCAGGGTGCCCCGGTTCAGTCCGAGGTCCTGCCGTTGTCCCGCCGTTGTCCTGCCGTTGACTCTTTGTTGACTTTTCGTCCGAACTCGGATTCGACTGATTTCGGATGCGTTGGAATTCAGACGAAGAGCTCTGTTGATCCCAATGGTCGGATTATCAGTGGGATGATCGGGACACGGCGAGCGTTGGTCCAATTGCGGTGATTGCGGGGTTTTCGGTCAATCCGTATCCCCGTGATTCTGACATTCGTTGGCTCACGTAGTTCGTCGGTTCACTTCAGGCGCTCATCGACGTCATTTGAACTCTTGTAAACTGGGTAGTGATGTTCATCGTTGCTTGTTAACACTGAGCTATTTGTGGGGACCTATCGGCAATTTTTGACGCCTACAGATACCCCCTCCAAAGTGTTTCGGACTCGTTTCTTTTATAGAAGAGACCGGAATACTTTGGATATGATTGGTCCAACCTTCAGTCGGCCTAAGGGACCTGTGGTTTGCTTCAACTCTTGGCTCCTTCGATTTTCGGTTTATCCGGTGCTTTGTCGAATAACCGAAGTTGTTTCGGCGCTGCGTTTATCGCCTGGCCGTCGTCGGAGTCTCGAGTTTACAGCTGGTGAGTTGAGTTTGGCTCGTGTCATTCGGTTGACTTTTGAACTTGCTATCCCCGTCACATCGTGTTGACCTGGAGTTTCGAATCACTGGGGGTTGACTTTTTGTTGCAACGCGCTGAACGGCGTTGACCTAGGGTTATGCGTTGACCGACGTACGCCCTAGGGTTTCGAATCCGCATGGGTTGACCTTTGTCGTCACGTGTTGACTTTCGTCATCACGTGTTAACTTTTGATGCAACGCGCTGTCCGACATTGACCTAAGGTTACGCGTTGACCGGTATCCACCGTAGGGTTTTGGAACCGCTTGGGTTGACTTTTGTCGTCACGTGTTGACTTTTGTCGCCACGTGTTGACTTTTGACGCAACGCGCTGTCCGGCGTTGACCTAAGGTTATGCGTTGACCGGCGTCCATCTTAGGGTTTTGGAACCGCTTGGGTTGACTTTTGTCGTCACGTGTTGACTTTCGTCGCTACGTGTTGACTTTTGACGCAACGCGCTATCCGGCGTTGACCTAAGGTTACGCGTTGACCGACGTCCACCTTAGGGTTTTGGAACCGCTTGGGTTGACTTTTTGTCGCAACGCGCTGAGTGGCGTTGACCTAGGGCTACGCGTTGACCGGTGCCACCCTTAGGGTTTAGAACTGCGACGGTTGACTTTTTGTTGCAACGCGTTGAATGGCGTTGACCTAGGGCTACGTGTTGACCGGCGCCACCCTTAGGGTTTCAAATCGTCGAAAGTCAACCGAAATTTGTGGAGGGGTTGCAGGACCAACTGTTAAAGCTGATTCATCTGCATATGTGGATCCCATTCTGAAGTTGTTGGATGCTCGAGTCACGAGACCAACTAATGGAGCTGGTGCGTCAATGACTCGCATTTATAGAATTTTTGGCAAATTCTCAGCCATCAACGGGTTTGATGAGCCTTTACCGACTACCGTTTGAGTAGGGCTAGCATGCGGATTGTTTAAGTCCGTTCCGCATGTGACGTCATACTAAAAGAGTTAACTCTTTTAGTGCTACGATATTGAATACGTAGACTTCGTCTTTCTCACGGGAATAGACTACCCGGCAACGCGTGTTAGGCGTTGATTTATCCCTACTTAGGCTTCGGGATCAAATTCCCCGTACTTGTGAAGCACGGATTATGGCGTTATTAATAACGACCTACCACAATGTGGAATATGTGGGCTTGTCCTTTTTAACGATCAAGGACTAACCGGCAACGCGTGTTAGGCGCTGACTCATCCCATCTTAGGCTTCGGGATAAAATTCCCCAGACTTGGAATTCTGGTGTCTTTTCTCAATCGGTGAAAGACTAAACCGTCCAATGGAAGAGGAAGAATTTTATATTCTATCTCCCAATGGAAAGGAAACTTGAGGTGGGACCCCCCACCCCCAGCATCCGAAAGAACAAAACTTGGAGTGAAAACTCTACTCCGAGAATCGAAAGGCTGAGAGGGGAAGAATTTTATATTCTATCTCCTAGTGCTGAAGAGGAAGAATTTTATATTCTATCTTCAGTTGCAAAGGAGACTCGGGGTGGGATCTCCACCCCCAGAATCCAGCAAGGTGAAACTAAGAGTGGGATCTCCACTCCGAGAATCGGAAGAGATTCAAGCAACCCTAACTTTTATAGGTTTGGTTACTCGATTTGTGGACCTCTCGTTCATTGAAGGAATCGAGAGGGGATTCTGGCTTTGGCCCTAACTTTAACAGGTTTGACCAAGTGGGAAGTGCAGAACGATCATAACTGTAAGATGGTTTGATCGTTTGATTTGGGGACCTCTCGTTCATTGAAGGAATCGAGAGGGGATTTTGATTGTGGTAAATGATGAATTATCCACCCCCAGCTTTTCTTTGTAAAACTGGGTGTATCATTGAATTAGATGCACGATCGGGTTATCCTTAAGAATACCACGCATGGCATTCTTCTAGGAACTTCCCGTGGAAGGGAGGAAATAGTTTAGACTCATAAACCTATTGGAGTATCAGGGAGCAGTTTAACCTCTTATACCGGTCGGAGGATTGAGAAGCAGTTTATACTCGTATACTCTTCGGAGTCTCAGGAAGCAGTTTATACTCTTATACCGGTCGGAGTTTTGCCGTTCTTAACCGGCTCACTCTAGCGTTATGACACCGGCTTCAACCAAGGTTTGGATGCTATCCTTGAGTGTAAAGCACGCCTTGGTTGGGTGATGGATCCTCCTGTGGTATGCGCAGTACTTCGGATCCGCAATATCGTCAGCTTCCTCCTGATTCACAATCGGTGGGAGCTTGATCTTGTTATTGTCAAGGAGGGATTTGAAGATGGCTGGAATATCTTCGTCCTTGAAGGAGTACTCTTTTTGAGGCCTCTGTTCCGAAGTCTTCTGCTATCTCCGGGGCTGCTGTTGCGATGTTTGATTGGCATCAACAGCCGCTACAGGGGTTTTGCCCTTACTACGGAAGGCGAAGTTAGAATTCGGAGGATTAGTCGTCGATTGACCCCTCTCGGTCTTCTTCCTTCGGAGGAATCGCTCAGCTTGCTCCCCTCGAACCTTCAGGTCTTTCCAAGTGTTGGACGGTGCGACTCCCATAACTTCCAATATCTCAATAGATAGGTTGTTATGACATGTCTGGAGGATGAAGTCCTCCGTGATCGGATCTCGGCAGCTCATTGCCTTATTCCTGAAGCGTTTAACGAAGTCGTCGACTGTCTCGCCATCTTCTTGTTTCTCATCGAATAGTGTTCTGATGGACACCTCGTCGTCGTCATCAAAGAAACTGACGAGGAATGAGCTCTCCATATCGTCCCAGCTGTTAATACTTCCGGGCTTGAGACGGCGGTACCAATCGAAGGCAGTTCCGCGAAGAGTACCAACGAATGACCGAACCATCAAGGCGTCATTACCGGATATCATGCCCAAGTGGGACTTAAAGTAAATCAGATGTTGTGTGGGCGAACCCTTCCCGTCAAACGGTGTGAAGTTAATCAAGTTGAACTTTGCCGGATACGGGATCGAGTCCCACTCTTTCGGGTAAGGGCACGGAATGCCGGTCTTTTTCACCTCTTGGGCAGACATCAGAGCGTAGATTTTGCTCTCGAGATCTTTCATTTTCTCATCCTCACCCGTATCGGGGCTTGGACAAATTGAAGGTGGGATAACGGGGCCACCCCCTGTATTACCACCCCCAGCGTTTTGGTTAACCGGAGGGTTTTCGGCATTGAGAGGTTCATCCGCATCTGAATCGCTACCTGCTTGGTTAGCATGGTTACGACGGCTGGATTCACCGAGCTGATTAGATAGAGCGCGAATTTGTTGGTAGTGCTCTTCCCTTATCCGTAGCATGGCCGATTCCATTTCGATTTTGAAGGCCTCTTTCTGCTTAGCCAGGGCCTCTTCAAGTATCTTAGTTACTTGTTCGGTGCTGATCATAAGCGATGCATAAGGTTGCCCCGCGCTCGATGCCGTGTCATCGGACGCTACGGCCGAGCAAGAGTCTGAATCAGTATCCGACGCCTCTTCTTCTAGAGAAAGCCCCTTTGGTACCCTTCGGTAATCCTTCCGGCTGATAGTTCCCGACCGCAACTGCGTCATGCATCGGGATACCTCGGCAAGCTGATCCAGGTTGAAGGGTTGCGTCGATCTCGCTCTGCCGGTCATATTAGCCGACACCCTTAGATATTCGTCTTCTTGGCGGACGAACTTCTTCTTGTGGGAACGCCTCGGTGTGGAAATTCTCTCGAACACCGAAACTCTCCTTGGGGTTTGGGCACAGCAGCATTCCGACAGCACCGCTTTGATGATATTGGCGCACGGGCAATGAGACTCCATATCCTGCACATATTTTTTCTGGGATTTTTCCACACCCCCAGCTCTATAGTACAGCTCATCAGTTTGGTAATTGGAGCAACCTATAGAGCGTTGGCATGTGTTCCCCGGTACAATACCATCCTCATCAGATGAGTATGGTTTTCTTTGGGGATGGGATGCTTTGTTAGCTTTTTCAAAAGTGGCCCGTTCAAGTTTACGCTTTTGTGAGCGTAGAAAGTGAACGGGCTCTTGTATTTCGACTCGCAAACCAGTGCGGTCGGTGATAGGGGATTTCCCTTTGTCAATTTTCTTGGGGAGATTGGTTTGACCCCCAGCTGGATTTACAACTTGGGGACCCTTCAATGGCCCCAGTCTTTCCTTAATAGGTACTCTTCCTTGATTCTCTGGTAGAGGACCGAGGCGACCTTTCAAGAAAACTTTGGACATTGAAGGGTCCCTGTTTTTACCTGGCTCTGTTGAAGGCGCCGGAACAGGAGGAACCACCTCTGATTTCGATGAACTTCGGGTGATGACTCCACCCATCTTGGTTGAAGGTGCTGGTTTTGGCAAAACTCGGGCAGCAACTCCACCCTCTTGTGTTTGGGGCGCTGGTTTTGGCTTTGGCAACCACACCCATTTGCTTGTAGACGGCTTTTTGGCCACCTCTTCTTTCTGTATTCCCTCCGCCTTTTGTAGAAGGAGTCGAGCATGCGCGAGCAAGGCTCGACGCTTCTTGATCCGCTCCTCGAGAGTGGAGCGATTCCTCTTCACACGAACCCATTCGTTCGTTTCTATTTTGGAGGGGAGGTGGGTTGTTTGCCGTTGTTGTTCTCGGCGATACCTGGATTTTAGATCCTCGTTGTAGTGGATCCCATCCATTGATTCAGCGGCTTTGGCTTGTTGTAGGGCGAGGCGTTGGCGCCGTCTTTGGCGAGCCCTCTTTGATGGAGCTGGAGTTGCATCTTCAATCGCCTTTGCGGCGGGAGGGAGAGCCGGAGTTGCGACACCGACCACGCTGAACGTTGCGGGGACGTTGCGTGGTACGGGTGTAGCAACGGCGACGGGATCTTGGATTTTGGAGCTGGAGATCCCGTGAGCCCTTCTGGGAGGTGGAGTCTTTCCACGCCTATTGGGAGAGGCGGATCTGGAGGAGGAGGAAGAGAGGTACTCTTCAAACTTCTGCTGGTCGAACTCGTATTCGACCTCTTCATTCACCCGGATCTTGAAGGCCGGTTGCGTCACTCCGATCTCAGCAGCGAGGTCGGCGGCTCCCACTGTGGTCGCCAGCTTGTTTTCGGGAAAAGTTGCTGTTTTCATTACTTTGATATCTGTTACAACTTCAAGCGTTACAACAGAATTTAAATGAAAACAAATGATATTACAACTTTAGTAAAAATAAACACGAGATCCCGGTTTGGTTCGGTCTCGCTTGCGTGGGTTGTTGGCCTGTGACGGGGATGTTGATATCCGTGGACCGCCGACTCTTCAAGATCCTTTCCGGAAAAATCCGGCAGAGTTTTGTTTATCCGCGAAGGGATATAGAAACAGAACTTCGTCGATCCGCGTGAGATCTCAGAAGTTTAAAGCTTATATCTCGGCTAAAACGAGACACTAGCTCTTCTTAGTGTCACCTGCGAAGGGTAACACCAAGGAAAAGAAGAAAGGGGGTGAATGAAATGTTGATGAAGAACTCTCACTCCTTGATCCGGCAGGGCTTCGCCGCTCTCTTTGAAACCCCGACTCCTTACTCCGGCAGGGCTTCGCCGCTCCTTTCTGAAATTTTAGATCTCAAAGGCTAAAGCTCAAGATCAGAAATTTCTCTCCTAAAACCAAGGCCAAGAGAATGGAGACCCAAGGGGTCTATTTATAGGCCACCAAGGAGGCCCTAGGGGCTGCCCCAAAAAGGTGTTTCACCGTAAAAGGTGTTTCGTCATAAAAGGCGTTTCGTCGTAAAAGGCGTTTCGCCGTAAAAGGTGTTTCGCCGTAAAAGGAGGCCAAGAGGAGGGGGGACCAAGGCCATGTGGACACCCAACAAAAGAGGAGGGGGACCAAGGCCATGTGGACACCCAAAAGGAGGGGGGACCATGTGGACACCCAAAAAAGGGGGGACCATTGGTGTGAGGACACCCCTAAGGGGGTGTCTCGGCTGGCCATAGCCGAGACACCCCTTGGGGTGTCTCGGCCATGGCCGAGACACCCCTTGGGTGTCTCGGCCAAGCCGAGACACCCTAGGGTGTCTCGGCTTGGCCGAGATATCCCAGGGTGCCCCGGTTCAGTCCGAGGTCCTGTCGTTGTCCCGCCGTTGTCCCGCCGTTGACTCTTTGTTGACTTTTCGTCCGAACTCGGATTCGACTGATTTCAGATGCGTTGGAATTCAGACGAAGAGCTCTGTTGATCCCGATGGTCGGATTATCAGTGGGATGATCGGGACACGGCGGGCGTTGGTCCAATTGCGGTGATTGCGGGGTTTTCGGTCAATCCGTATCCCCGTGATTCTGACATTCGTTGGCTCACATAGTTCGTCGGTTCACTTCAGGCGCTCACCGACGTCATTTGAACTCTTGTAAACCGGGTAGTGATGTTCATCGTCGCTTGTTAACACTGAGCTGTTTGTGGGGACCTATCGGCAATTTTTGACGCCTACAATGCGGAGCGGACTTAAACAATCCGCATGCTAGCCCGACTCAAACGGTAGTCGGTAAAGGCACATCAAACCCGTTGATGGCTGAGAATTTGCCAAAAATTCTATAAATACGAGTCATTGACGCATCAATTTTACGAATTGGTCTCGTGACTCAAGTATTCGCCACGCTCCAACTCCTTAAGAGCTTAAACTGTGTATACTCCA
This sequence comes from Asparagus kiusianus, assembly GCA_022839385.1. Classification (NCBI taxonomy): domain Eukaryota; kingdom Viridiplantae; phylum Streptophyta; class Magnoliopsida; order Asparagales; family Asparagaceae; genus Asparagus; species Asparagus kiusianus. Next base: position 6,989 of record BQKN01049190.1, on the reverse strand, counting down.
GAAGACGTATGAGTATAAACTGTGTCAGACGTCGAACAATACGTCGCAATGAAGCCTGGACGCCGGACAACGCGTCGTAATGAAGCTCAAACGCCGAACAACGCGTCGCAATGAAACTCAAACGCCGAACAACGCGTCGCAATGAAGCTCAAACGCCGGACAACGCGTTGTAAACAAAGATTCAACGCAGTCAATCGATGATCAGTTCTATGTTGAAGCAACCAACTCGAGCTAAAAACTCAAGAAATCAAAAATCGACTTCAAGTTCAAAATTCTAACAACGGTCAGACAATAAATGCAGCACCGGAATCCTTACAGACATTCGACAAAGTACCGAATAGCCTGAAGGAATTGAAGGAATCCAGAACAGAAGCCATTCCAAAGTCCCGTTACACCGACTGAAGGTTGGGACAATCACATCCAAAGTATTCCAGACTCTTCTATAAAAGAACGAGACTGAAATACTTTGGAGGGGGTATCTGTAGGTGTATAAAATTACATATAGGTCCCTTAACACAGCTCGACGACGCCGATTCAACAAACGGACCATCGGGCGACGTATCCAAACAAGACTGTTAGCCCACAACGCCGAAGCCAAGCGACACGCGGGATAACGAGGCTACGAAGCCGACGAACCGCACGTAAACAACGGAATGGATCCACTCACGTGCGGAATCAAGCCTCGGATTCGAACTCAGAAGTGGGTTTACTGCCAAATCAAGAATCGGATCAACGAATCGAATCCGAACAAGTCAACCACACAACCGGATCGAAGTCCAAATTAACAACGAATCGAACCGGAACACGGATGAAAACCGAAAAGGACAAAACGACGGAACCCGGGGGGACTCGGCCTGAACCGAGCCACCCCAAGGTGGCTCGGCCAAGGCCGAGCCACCCTGGGGTGGCCGGCCATGTCCCCCCTCTCTCTTGTGTACACGTGCATACGAGCACAGTGAGAGGCTATAAATAGAGGGGCTTGTGTTCATTTTCAGAGGTTGGATTTTGGAGGAGGCGAAGCCCTGCTGGATTGGAGATTCAGAACATAAAAAGATTCAAACTTTAGGACTTCGGGGACTCCCTCATTCAGATCTGGTGCTCGGCGATCGTCAACGCCAAAGAAGGCAGGTGTTCGAGAGGACCGGATCTCAGATCTACGCGTACATACTCCGGATCAAAGCTTGGTTCTTTGATCCCGAGATTCGAGCGATTGTTTCCTTGGTGAAACAATTCCTCCAGCTATTATCTCCCTTGGTGGAATAATACCCGTTATACTGCGTAGATCCGACCGGATCTAGATCTCACGGTGGTCCACGGCAAACAACCCCGGCGCAGGCAAACAACCCACGCAAGCGAGTGACCGCAAAACAGGAGCTCGCGATTTGTTCGACAAACAAGGAAACAAAGTTGTAATCTTTCTTTTTTTTTATTTTGATTTTCATTGTAACCAGATCTTATAAAAAGATCGGATCTTTGTAATCGATAAACTATTACAAGAGTGTACAATGACATCAGTAATGAAGAAAGCACCAACTTTTCCCGCGAACAATCTGGCGACCACAGTGGGAGCCAACAGCTTCGCTGCCGAAGCTGGAGCGTCGCAGCCACGAATCTCGATCCCGGTCGTGGAGGAGGTCGAGTACGAATTCGACCAACAGAAGTACGAGGAGTACGTATCTTCGTCCGGATCTACCTCCACCCCCAAGTCCAAGAAGTCCCAAAAGTTCTCCTCCAGGAGAAAGGTTCGTTGGTGCGATGAAGTTGAAGCCACCAATGACGACCTCACCCCGATCGACGCCGAAGTTGCGTTGGGTGAAGTCCCACCGGCCTCCAAGCAGGTCAAGTCCGCCATTGAAGGCGTGGTGACTCTCTCTAAGAGAGCCCACCAGAGGCAGCGTCAACGCCTCGCGAAGCAATTCGCCAAGGCCATGGAGTCCGTTGATGGGGTCCTCTACCATGCGGATCTGAAGAACAAACGAGGCAAACAGCCTCAACAGCAAATGAAGGGTGGTTCCTCCAAACCATCGACGATGAAGTGGGTCCGTATCAAACGGAACCGCTCGACACTGGAGGAGCGCATCCGTAAACGTCACGCATTATCGGCGCAAGCACGGGCCAAAGCTGAAGAAGCCTGTCGGAAGCTGCAGAAGGAGGTGGTCAAAAAGCTGCCATCAACTCGCAGGGTTTGGAGGCCGAAGTCTGAAGCAACAATTCAGGCCAAGGAGCAACAACCGCAGCCTCCGAAGATTCAACACCTGGCAAATCAATCCAAACAGCCGGTGATTTTTGCAACTGCTCCGGGAGATCCCACAGAAACCTCCCAGAAGAAGAAGTCAGTTTTGGAGCGCCTCGGTCCACTTCCTAAGGAACGAGGCAAAGCTCCAATCCAAGAACGCTTGGGGCCAATGAAGAAGTCCCAAACAATGCAACATGCTGGGGGTCGCCGCAACCCTTAACACTTGGAGAAAATTGTGGCACCCAAGCGCACGACTTTGCGCATCGAAGTGCAAGAGCCCGCTGAAGATTCACGCTCACAAAGGCACGTTTCAAGGCGCGTGACTCTTGAAGGCCCAAAGAAGGCCATTCATCCTCAGAAGGAAACATTGTCGTCTGATGACGATGATGTTATACCTGAGAGATCGTGCCAACACATGATTGGTTGCTCCACCCTTCAAACGGACGAGCTGTACTATCGTGCCAGGGATACGAGTAAATCCAGGAAGAGGAGCCCTCGAAGGCTCGAAGTGCAATGTCCTTGTTCGAAGCTCATTCGAGCGGTACTATCCGAGTGCAACTGCGTCAAGGCAGTCCCTGAGAGAGTCTCGGTGTTCGAAAGACTCAGTACTGAAATGCCAAAGCCGAGGCATAGGCGTTTCCGAAGAAGAAGAACAATGGTCGAAGATGGTGAACATTCAAGGGTCACCGCCAATATGACCAGCACAGGAACATCGGCTCAGGATAACCCTGAGGCGATTCCGGAAATACCCCGACGGGTAACTCGTCTTCAGTCCGGGGCTATCATTCGTGCAACGTATGGTAGGGTCTGAACAAGAGTACCTTCGGGAGATGAAGAATCAGATGCTGGTTCAGCAGTTGCGTCTGATAACACAGTGTCCAGTGAAGGACAACCCCGCGAGTCATTCATGATAAGCGCGGAGCAAGTGGCCAAGATGCTTGAAGATGCCATTGCCAAACAATAGGAAACCTTTAGGTTCGAAATGCAAATGGCTATGCAGAACATGAGAGAGATGCATGACCAACAGATCCAAGCGTTGAGGAACCAACAGGGCGAACCAAGTCGTCAAAACCAGAACAACCTGGAAGATGAGGATACAAATGAAGCTCGCAATCCTAATAACCCTCCCATCAATGTAGGGGGTGGTAATGAGAATGCTAGCGAAGACACAGGTGAAAGCCTAAAAATTAAAAATCTCGAGAGCAAGATCAACACATTGATCTCTGCTCAAGAGACGAAAAAGACGTGCATTCCTTGTCCATACCCAAGAGAGTGGGAATCGATCCCATATCCGGCGAAGTTTAGTCTAATTAACTTCACGCCGTTTAATGGGATGGGTTCACCTACTCAGCATTTGATTTATTTCAAATCGCACTTGGGAGTCATCTCTGGTAATGAACCTCTGATGGTACGGTCATTCGTCGGCACTCTTCGCGGAGCTGCCTTCGATTGGTATCGTCGCCTCAAGTCAGGAAGCATAAACAGCTGGGACGACATGGAGACTAAGTTCCTCGCGAATTTCTTCGATGACGACACTGAGATCTCTATCGGGTCATTGCTCGACGAGAAACAGAAAGACGGGGAATTAGTGGATACCTTCGTCAAGAGGTTCCGGAACAAAGCAATAAATTGTCGGGACCCGATCACTGAGGAGTTCATTCTCCAGACTTTCCACAACAACCTCGCATTGGACGTGTTGGAAGCAATGGGAACAGCACCGTCCAGCACTTGGAAATACTTGAAGGTCCGAGGGGAACAAGCCGAACGCTTCCTCCGAAGGAAGAAGGCCGAGAGGAGTCAATCGACGACAAATCCTCCGAACTCGAACTTCGCCTCCCGTGGTAAAGGAAAGACACCCGCAACGACTGTCGATACTAATCAAACATCGCAACAGCAGTCCCGGAGGCAGCAAAAGACTTCGGATCAGAGGCCTCAAAAAGAGTACTCCTTCAAGGACGAAGATGTTCCAACCATCTTCAAATCCCTCCTTGACAATAACAAGATCAAGCTCCCACCGATCACGAATCAGGAGGAAGCTGATGATATTGCGGATCCGAAGTACTGCGCATACCACAGGAGGATCCTTCACCCAACCAAGGCGTGCTTTACACTCAAGAATAGCATCCAGACCTTGGTTGAAGCCGGTGTCATAACGCTAGAGTGAGCCAGTTGAAAACGGCATAACTCCGACCGGTATAAGAGTATAAACTGCTTCCTGAAACTCTGACCGGTATAAGAGTATAAACTGCTTCCTGAAACTCTGACCGGTATAAGAGTATAAACTGCTTCCTGAAACTCCGACTGGTATAAGAGTATAAACTGCTTCCTGACACTCCGAAGAGTATACGAGTATAAACTGTTTCTCAATCCTCCGACCGGTATAAGAGGTTAAACTGCTCCCTGATACTCCAATAGGTATATGAGTCTAAACTATTTTCTTTCTTCCACGGGAAGTTCCTGGAGAGTGTCATGCGTGGTGTTCTTAAGGATAACCCGATCGTGCATCTAATTCAATGATACACCCAGTTTTGTAAAGAAAGCTGGGGGTGGATAATTCAGGTAACGGGAAGTTCCCGGAAGAATGTTAAATGTAATATTCTTAGGGATAACCTAGTCATGATGAATAAAGTGATAAGCACTAAACTCCTAATGCTTAGAATTTTAATTTATCAATCATTGACGAATTGTCAAAACCCTTTGTGTTAAGTCCTTATCACTTAAACATCAGGGATCCCCCTTCGAGTGATTTGTACGAATCAACATTCCTACAATGATTTGTACTCTTACTCTAACTTTTCACTTGGTCAAACCTTCCTACAGTTAGGACCAAAACCAAAACCTCCTCTCGATTCCTTCGATGAACGAGAGGTCCACTTTCAAATCGAGCGATCAAACCTTCCTACAGTTAGGATCGTCTCAAATCCCCCACTTGGTCAAACCTTCCTACAGTTAGGACCAAAACCAAAATCCCCTCTCGAGTCCTTTAATGAACGAGAGGTCCACTTTCAAATCGAGTGATCAAACCTTCCTACAGTTAGGGTCATCTCAAGCTCTAGTTTGGTCAAACCTTCCTACAGTTAGGGCCAAAACCAAAATCCCCTCTCGATTCCTTCAATGAACGAGAGGTCCACTTTCAAATTGAGTGATCAAACCTTCCTACAGTTAGGATCACCTCAAACTCCCGCTTGGTCAAACCTTCCTACAGTTAGGGCCAAAACCAAAATCCCCTCTCGATTCCTTTAATGAACGAGAGGTCCACTTTCAAATTGAGTGATCAAACCTTCCTACAGTTAGGATCACCTCAAACTCCCGCTTGGTCAAACCTTCCTACAGTCAGGACCAAAACCACAATTCACTCTCGATAAACGAGGAATTCATCTTTTGTTCGGTAATTAAACCTTCCGACAGTTAGGGTTATCCGAATCTTTTCGATTCTCAGAGTGAAGATCCCACTCTTAGTTTCACCTTTCCGGATTCTGGGGGTGGAGATCCCACCTCAAGTCTCCTTTCTTTGTTTAGGGAATAGAATATAAAATTCTTCCTTCCCACACCAATCCTTTTCCAAGAATTTAGGATTCATCCTAGGAAGTTTATCCCGAATCCTACGCAGGGATAAGTCTGCGCCTAACACGCGCTGCCGGTTTAATCTTTTTCCGCAGAAAAAGACACCAGAGTTCGATTCCGGGGTACTTTATCCTAAAACCTAAGCAAGGATATGCCGACGCCTAACACGCGCCGCCGGTTAGTTCTTGACCGTTAAAAAGAACACCCGTCCGCATATTCAACATTGTGGCAGGTTGTTATTAATAACACCAAAATCCATGCCTCACACGCATGGGGAATTTCATCCTGAATCCTAAGAAAGGATATGCCGACGCCTAACACGCGTCGCCGGTTTAGTCTTTCGCCGATTGAAAAAGACACCAGGGTCTAAACCTGGGGAATCTTATCCCGAAGCCTAAGAAGGGATAAGCCAACGTCTAATACACGTTGCTGGGTAGCCGATTCCCATAATAATGGCAAAGTCTACATATTCGAAGTTGTAGCACAAAGTCTAAAGGAGTTCATTCCTTTAGCACAACGTCACATGCGGAACGGATTTAAACAATCCGCATGTAAGCCCGATTCAAATGGTAATCGGTAAGAGCACGTCAAATCCGTTGAAGGCTGGGGGTTAGCCAAAAACCCTAAAGTCAACGCCTAATACGCGTCGCCGGGTAACCTATTCCCGTGACAAATGATAAAGTCTATGTATTCAACATCATAGCATAAAGTCTAAGGGAGTTCATTCCTTTAGCACAACGTCACATGCGGAGCGGATTAAAACAATCCGCATGTAAGCCCGATTCAAACGGTAATCGGTAAGAGCATGTTAAATCCGTTGAAGGCTGAGGATTTGCCAAAAATCCTAAGTCAACGTCTCATACACGTTGCTGTTTAGTCTTTTCACAGGAGAAAGACGAAGTCTACGTATTCAATATCGTAGCACTAAAAGGGATAACTCTTTTAGCTCAACGTCACATGCGTGTTTTCGGGAAAAGTTGCTGTTTTCATTGCTTTGATATCTGTTACAACTTCAAGCGTTACAACAGAATTTAAATGAAAACAAATGATATTACAACTTTAGCGAAAATAAACACGAGATCCCGGTTTGGTTCGGTCTCGCTTGCGTGGGTTGTTGGCCTGTGACGGGGATGTTGATATCTGTGGACCGCCGACTCTTCAAGATCCTTTCCGGAAAAATCCGGCAGAG
>BQKN01049188.1:10449-20690 GCA_022839385.1 Asparagus kiusianus | reverse complement strand
GCTAGCTCCACTGCCATCTTGTGATAAGGAATTAAATCCTGACTTCGGACTTCGTATTCCCCTTGAACTTGTTTGACGATTAGTTGAGAATCACCGAAGGCTTCGAGATACTCAACCCCCAGCTCCCTGGCGAAGTTGAGGCCTATAATCAGTGCGTTGTATTCTGCCACATTATTCGAGCACGGCTCGGTTAATGAGTAGGCTCGAGGCATCACATGTTTTCCTGGAGAAACCAAGACCACTCCAACTCCGGAGGAGACCTTCGAACATCCAGAAGTACCTGCGGCATTAGCTGCTCGTGAAGCGCCGTCGAAGTACAAACGCCACACTTGTTGATGCGAAGTTGCATTGACTTCGTGAGTTTCATCAGGTAGATCGTCATATATCTCGGCGGCGTCCGTCGTTGGATTAGATGCCAGGAGATCGCAGATGGCCTGTCCTTTTACTGACTTCTGCTGTTTGAAGTGCAGATCGTATTGGGACAAGAGTAAAGCCCACTTCGCTAATCGCCAGCTCATGGAAGCCGGTTGAGTCATGAATACTCGGACCGGGTTAACTTTGGAGATGACGTAGATGGTTTGTCCCACCAAATAATGCCGCATCTTCTGGATGGCGAACACTAAGGCTAGGCATTCCCTCTCAATCATGGGATATCGAGATTCTGCGCCTACCATGGTTCGGCTTAAATAGTATACCGCCTGCTCGTGACCGTTATCGTCATCTTGTGCAAGCAATGCACTTAATGAGTGGCTCGTCGCCTTGACATAGATCAAGAACGGTTTGCCCGATTTCGGTGCAACGAGTACGGGAGGTTTCGAGAGATATTCTTTAATACTCTCGAATGCCTGTTGACAAGTATCGTCCCATACGAATGACACGCCCTTCTTTGTGAGCCTGGAGAACGGTTGGCACTTCCCCGAGAGGTTCGAGATAAACCGACGGATATAAGCCAATCGCCCTTGCAGTCCTCTGAGCTCCTTGAGGTTCCTCGGAGGTTGCAATTCATTGATCGCCTTTACTTTATCCGGATCAATGTGAATACCTTTGGTGGTGACAACGAATCCCAGGAATTTACCACTAGCCATTCCGAGGAAAGACTTAGTGGGATTCATCTTTAATTGATGGGCCCGCATCAAGTCGAACATGGTCTTCAAGTCTTTGATGTGATCTTTCTTATCACGACTTTTCACGACCAGATCGTCCACGTAGCATTCGACGGTCTTTCGGAGATGTTCCTGAAAGATTTTTGACATAGCTCGCTGATATGTAGCACCTGCATTCTTCAAGCCGAAGGGCATAACTGTGTAGCAGAATACGCCGAGAGGTGTTCGGAACGCGGTGTGCTTTTCATCATCTGGATGCATCTTTATCTGGTTGTAACTAGAGAAACCATCCATAAAGGACATCCTCTCAAACCCACACGTGTTGTCGATGATAACATCCGTGATGGGGAGAGGAAAATCATCTTTTGGGCAAGCAGCATTGAGGTCCCTGAAGTCAATGCATATCCGGATCTTCCCGTTCTTCTTTAGGACCGGAACAATATTGGCAAGCCATTCGGGATGTTGTTCCTCTCGGATGAATCCCGAATCGACGAGCTTTTTGACTTCAGCTTCGATTGCCTCCATCATTGCGGACGAAACCGTCGTTGTTGTTGCTTGACTGGTTTGACATCCGGTTTAATGTTGAGACGATGCACCGCTACATTTGGATCGAGACCTGGCATGTCTTCATAATTCCAGGCGAACACGTCGATGTACTCCCGGATAAGAGAAATCAACTCTTCCTTCTCTTCAGGTAAGAGGCTATCGCTGATGAATATTGGCTTTGGATTCTCCTCGGTGCCCATATTCACCTGAACGACTAGGTCTTCGGTAGGAGGCTCTCTCTGCTTGAGCCGGTCGCCATACTGCATGTTTAAGTGATGTACCCACGGGTCTTCCCATGTCGGCATCTCATCATCTTCCTCCATTGTCGCTGGATCGACCGTAGTCATGTTCGACATTAGCTTCTTGAACACTTCACCAAGACTAGCGTCGGAATCCCAACCCGAAGAGTCGGAAGAATATCCCTTCCTAGTCTTGTTAGCAATCTGGTCGATGATTTGCCAGCCACACTCATCATCTGATGAGACGTAGCCTAGCCCTCTTTTGTGGCGATAGTAATTATCGGGTTTTCCCTTCGGTACATAGGCCATCCGGGGTGGAACCCGTGGACCTCGACCAAAGAAAAGACCCTCTCCGATCTTGAAGTCATACCCGTGCCTTTCCATCATGTTGCGTGCTTTTGCATCGTATTTGGATAGATGACGGGCTGGTTTATCATCGTCGTCTTCCTCTTCCAAGAAATGGTTAGGTATCGGAGATGCTCTTCCTTTGCCGTAGACGACCTCCTTTCCACCCCCAATCCCTGCGGGGATGATGAGCGTTGTTCCGCAAGGGTCGTGCACCTGCTTCTTCGTCAAACAAAATGATTGAAGAGGCATATAAAGATCGGGGTTAGTATAGAGTTCGTTGGTGATATCATCGAGACCCGTCGAGTACTCTAAATCATCGTTTATTGATAGTTCTTCGGCAAGTTGCCAATTACAACTATCTTCCGATGATTCATCATCGTCAAGATTGATTACAACGGGTACAATGTCGTTCAAAACAAAACCGCCATCGTAATCAAGCCCTGGTTCGGTATCAGCTTCATCACCGCTGTCCGTTCCTTGGGCCGATGGTTCAGTATCGGATTCAGCGCCGTATAAAAGGGAATCGGTGAAGTAATTCTCCAATCCCTTGAACGGTTGCTTATCCGCGACCACCGTCTTGACCTCATTATCTGTGCCCACATATTTGAAGCACTGATGTAGAGTTGACGGGACTATAAGGTTACCGTGGATCCAAGGCCGACCCAACAGCAAATTATAGGAAGTTTCCGCGTCAATCACATAGCATGTGACCTCCGACTTCAAATCCCCGATCTGACACTTGATTCGGATCTTCCCCAAGGGCCTAGACCCGCTGGTGTTGAATCCGTAAATCGTCGTGCCAGTGGATGCTAATTTGCTAGTCGGGATTCCGAGATGATGCATCAATCGGAATGGCATGATGCTCACAGCGGAACCCGGATCGACTTGGATCCGGTTGACAACGCTGGAGCCAATATGCCCAGTGAAGTACAACGGCCTATCATGATTGGAGTTCTTCGTCTGCATGTCTTCTTTGGTGAAAGAGATGCAGGGGAAGTGACGTGCCGCCAGATTGCAATGCTGAGCTGACGACTCCGGTTCTTCGGAAGATGGTTTGATCCGGGTCAAGAAGGCTTCGGAATCACTCAAGGCTTCTTGTAGTGCCTTCCGTGTATCCTTCGACAATCGCAGCAACTCGTATAGAGTTATCCTGGCAGGGATATTGGCCAATTGCGCCATAATGTCGAAATGGGGCTGAGAGCTTGCATTCCCCGGTTTGTCTCGTCCAATTGGATTATTGAATCGAGACGGCCTCGTGTTCTGAGCTTCTTGACGTACAGGCTCTTTTCCCTTATCCTTCTGTGGGATTCTCTCCGTTGCCACTGTAGGTGTTGGGGGAATTGCTGAAATTCCCAACTCTGCAAGCGTCTTGGAAGGTGGGGTTTTGGTACCCAACTGCTCAGTAGCATCCGGATACTTGAAGTGATATTCGTTCCCGCTCCGAGTTGCAAAGGCTTCTTGCTCATCCTCAGAAAGTGGGAAGGTTGGAATTTTGTCATCAGCCACCCCCGGTATAGCAGAGACACTGTAGCACGATTTGCCCTTCCTCTTCGATTTCTTCTTGTTCTTTGTGGAAGAGGTCTCGGCCCACTGTTCATCTGCGATCAAGTCCGGATGAACCCACAAGATTTCGCCATTTGGGGCTGTGTGTGGCACAAGCCCTTTCTGGCGCTGCTGGTGTGGATCATCGTTCACTGTCTTCACCGCCACTTTGATCACCGACTCGTGTTGGAACCAACTCGAGGGAACAGATCCAAAGCTAATGGACACGGTATTTGCACCCACCTTTTTCTCCTTGGGCTGTTTCATAGTGATGACCCCAACATCGATCAGGGCCTGAATCTTGTCCTTGCGAGCGTAGCACACCTTGGTAGGATGGTGCACCGCTCGGTGGAATGCGCAATATTTTGGATCGTTGACCCTCTTGGCATCTTCTTGATCCTGAATCGGCGGCAGCTTGATCTTGTTGTTCTCGACCAAGTATTTGAAGATACCGGGGATTTCATCCTCCTTGAATGAGTAGACTTTTGGGAACCTCGGCTCTCCAACCTTTTGCTTCTGGGGCTGTTGTTGCCATCTCGGTTGTTGAGGCGCCCTCTGTTGCTGCTGCTGCGGCTGCTGCGGCTGTTGCTGCTGTTGTGGTTGTGCTTGCACCTCAAAGACCTGATTTGCGACCACCGCATTTGCATGCGCCTTCCCTTTACCCTTGGGGGTAAAATTTGGTTGTGGGGCATTGTTGGGTATTTGTCCCCTTTCTGCCTTTTTCCTCTTGAGGAATCGTTCAGCTCGCTCTCCTCGCATCTTCAAATCCTTCTAGGTTTTGGACGGCGCCATTCCCATGGCTTCGAGGATGTCGAGCGTGAGGTTGTTATGGCAAGTCTCGAGGATGAAATCCTCGCTGACCGGATCCCTGTAATTCATAGCTTTGTTCCGGAATCTTTTCACAAAGTTTTCAACCGTCTCGCCGTTCTTTTGTTTTTCATCGAACAGCGTGCCGATTGAAACTTCGGTATCGTCATCAAAGAAGTTTGTTAGGAACATGTCCTCCATGTCATCCCAGCCGTTGATACTTCCGGGCTTGAGACGGCGATACCAATCGAAGGCAGCTCCGCGAAGAGTGCCAACGAATGACCGCACCATGAGGGGCTCATTTCCGGAAATAATTCCTAAATGAGACTTGAAATAGATTAAATGCTGGGTAGGGGAACCCTTCCCATCAAACGGCGTAAAGTTAATTAAATTAAACTTTGCCGGATATGGGATTGATTCCCACTCCCTTGGATATGGGCAGGGTATACCGGATCTTTTTACCTCCTGAGCATTCATCAATGCATTGATCTTGCTCTCCAGGTCTTTCATCTTCCTGTCCTCACTCGTCTCGGTCTTCGAGTGGCTTCTGGGAGAGGCGGCGTGGTCCTCTTTTGCATTTTCTTCTGCGGGACCACCCCCAGTGTTGGTATTGACGGGAGGAATGTTGACATTATCCGCTTCCCGTTCATGCTCCTCTGGATTGCGTTGACTCGGCTCTCCTTGGTGAACCGTCATTGCTGCGATCTGTTGGTCGTGCATCTCCCTCATTCGCTGCATGTCCATTTCCATTTCAAATTTGAAGCTCTCCTTTTGCTTGGCTAGGGCTTCTTCAAGTATCTTCGACATTTGCTCGGCGCTGATCATGAGCGATTCATAAGGTTGGCCTGCACTTGAAGCCGTGTCATCGGATGCGACGGCGGAGCACATATCAGAATCAGCATCGGATTCCTCTTCTTCTAGGGAAAGTCCCTTATGTACTCTTGGGTAATTGTTTCGTTTGATGGTTCCCGACCGCAACCATGTCATGCATCGGGATGCCTCGGCAAGCTGATCCAGGTTAAGACGTGGTGTTGATCCCCCTCTGCCGGTCATGTTGACTGACACTTTCGAGTATTCATCCTCTCGGCGGAGCGATTTCTTCTTGTGGAAACGCTTCGGCTTGGAGAGTCTCTCGAACACCGAGATTCTTGTTGGGGTTTGAGCACAGCAACACTCGGACAGCACTGCCTTGATAATGTTGGCACACGGGCAGTGGGACTCCATATCCTGCATGTACCTCTTTCGAGATTTTCCCACACCCCCAGCCCTGTAGTACAGCTCATCAGCTTGATAGCTGGAGCAACCTACGGAGTGCTGGTGGATGTCCCTCGGTATAACACGCTCATCCTCAGACGAGTGTGTTTCCCTTTGGGAATGCAAAAATTGGTTAGATTTTTCAAGAGTGGCCTGCTCAATTTTACGCTTTTGAGAGCGTAGAAATCGAACGGGCTCTTTCAGCTCGACTCGCACTTCAGTGCGGTCGGTAATAGGGGCTTTCCCTTTGTCAATATTCTTGGGGGGATTGATTCCACCCCCAGTCTGGATTTTAATTTGGGGACCTTTCAATGGTCCCAGCCGTTCTTTGACGGGTATTCTGCCTCGGTTCTCCGGTAAGGGACCGAGGTGACTCGTCAAAGGAACCTGGGATCTTGAATGATCCCCTTTTTTACCTGGCCCTGTTGAGGGTGCCGGTATGGGAGGAGTAGGCTCTGATTTTGTTGAACTCAGGGCGATAATCTTGCCCTTCTTGGCTTGAGGTGTTGGGTTTGCCTTGGGCACCCACACCGATTTGCTTGTAGACGGTGTTTTGACCACCGTTCCTTGCTGCATCTCCTCTGCCTTCTTTAGGAGGAGCCGGGCGTGTGCAAGTAGAGCGCGGCGCTTCTTGATTCGCTCCTCGAGCGTGGAGCGGTTCCTTTTGACTCGGATCCACTCATTCGCTCCTGTTTTGGAGGGGAAGTTGATTACCTGCCGCTGCTCTTGTCGCTGCCTCGACTTCAAGTCCTCTGCATAGCGCATTCCATCCTTTGACTCCTTGGCCTTGGCGAGCTGTTGAGCGAGACGTTGGCGACGTCTTTGAAGCGCTCTCTTTGATGGAGTTGGAGCAGCATCACCTATCGCCTTTGTGGCGGTTGTGAGGGCCGGATCTACAGCCTTAACCACGCTGATCGACGCGGGGCCGTTGCGTGGTACGGGCGTAGTGGCAGCGATGGCGGAGTCTCGGATTGAGGAGTTGGAGATCCCGCGAGCCCTTTTGGGAGATGAGTTCTTTCTACGCCGTTGCGGAGAGGCGGATCTGGAGGAGGAGGAGGAGAGGTACTCTTCGAACTTCTTCTGATCGAACTCGTATTCGATCTCTTCATTCACCCGGATCTTGAAGGCCGGTTGCGTCACTCCGATCTCGGCAGCGAGGTCGGCGGCTCCCACTGTGGTCGCCAGCTTGTTTCCGGTAAAAGTTGCTGTTTTCATTACTTTGATATCTGTTACAACTTCGAGCGTTACAACAGAGTTTAAATGAAAACAAAAGATTACAACTTAAACGAAAATAAACACGAGAGCCCGGTTTGGTACGGTCTCGCTTGCGTGGGTTGTTGGCTTGTGACGGGGACGTCGATGTCCGTGGACCGCCGACTCTTCAAGATCCTTGCCGGTAAGATCCGGCAGAGTTTCGTCTATCCGCGTAGGATATAGAAACAGAACCTCGTCGATCCGCGCAAGATCTAGAGGTTATAAGCGTATATCTCGGCTAAAACGAGATAATAGCTCTTCTTAGTGTCACCGCTAAGGAGCAACACTAAGGATCAGAGGGGGGGGTGAATGAACCTTGATGAAGAACTCTGACTCCTCAATCCAGCAGGGCTTCGCCGCTTCCAAACTCCGGAATTTCAGATCTCGAGGATAATCCCAAGACCGGAAATTCTTCTCCCAAAGCTAAATCAGAGCCAAATCAAGAGCCCCTCACAAAGGAGGCCTAGGGGGCTATTTATAGCCAAAAGGAGAGGGGGGGGCTGATATGGACACCCTAAGAGGAGAGACACCCCCCTAGGGGTGTCCTGGCCAAGGCCGGGACACCCCCCATGGGGTGTCTCGGCCAAGGCCGAGACACCCCATGTGGGGTGTCTCGAACCAGCCAAGACATGTTTGGGTGTCCCCGGTTCAGCCCGGGGCCGTGCCGTTGTCCCGCTGTTGACTCGCCGTTGACTTTTCGTCCGAACTCGGATTTGAGTGATTTTGGATGCGTTGGAATCGTGACGGCGAGCTCTGTAGGCCCCGATGGTTGGATTATCTGTGGGGTGATCGGGGCACAGCGGGCGTTGGTCCGATTGCGGTGATAGTGGGGTTTTCGGTCAACCCGTATCCTCGTGATCCGTCGGTTTGCTTCAGTCGCTCACCGGCGTCATTTGAGCTCTTGTGAACCGGGTAGTGACGTTCGATCGTCGCTCGTTGACACCGAGCTATGTTCGGGGACCTATCGGCAATTTTTGATGCCTACACCCAGGGGCGTCACAACAGCTCAGTAATATATATGGGATAGTGCGTCGACATATCAAAGATACAAAAATTTACATGAGATGGATATCGTTGATGACCTCAGTTCAGTACTACATGAGGTAGTGCGTCGATATTCCACATGTACAAGCTGTTGAGTCGGATTTTAGGAGGCTTGATCTAGCCGTCCGTCCCGCACTAGGGTGCGATGAGGCTCGTGAGCTGTATTTCTAGGATGCCTATTTGGTAGTCTGTCCCGCACTCATGTTATGCACTAAGATCGCGATGAGAATAATGAGCCGTGTACACAGTTCAGGATACCTACAGGGTAGTCCGATACACTGAGATAATTACTTGATAACCTAAGTATGGCAGTTGCCAATTATGAATACGACCTATCATTAAACTATATGACTGAGATACGTTACTTTTGAAAGTATACAAAATTATGTGTTGGTATTTTATTCTATCTCTCCAATGATAGGGGAAGATATTATAAATACGATGTGTTTATATCTTATTTCTTTTACTGTCTTCTTTACTTCTTAGTTGGTATCAATGATTAGAGATTCACAACTTGAGACATATGGTATATATATGAGGGTTTCCTTGTTTGGATTATTTCGCTCGACGTACCAGTCTCGTGTTATGGATTTCTAATTATTGGTTTCATTAGATTATCTTTTCTTAGTTCGGTATTAATATTTAGATATCTACAATTTGAGACTTATGGTATATACATGAGGATTTCCTTGTTTGGATTATTTCACTCGACGTACTATGTCTCGTGTTGTAGGTTTCTAAATATTAATCCTACTTAGATACGGGAAAAATGAATCGAGGTGGACTATGCTTAATAGATAGAGCCTTCACTCTATCTAGTAGCCCTTCCCCTGGGGGAGGATGGAGGTAATCTTGCTGTAGCGCTCTGACGCTCTTATTGTTGTTCTTTTTCTTTTAAATTACTTTTCAGGTAGTTCATATTTTTGGAGAGCCGCAGGGTGACGGAGTTCTGGCATTATCGCCGTCTCGTATTTTTACTTGTAGAGACTCCACTGTATTTTTGAGTTTCATTAAGACATTAGAGTTTCATATTCATATTGTAAAAGCAGTGTGCCTTAGTACGAATTTAAGTTGACTCATGTTGAGACATTTTCATTATTCAGATATCAGATGTATTATAGTTGAGACATGATTCTTTTTATTTATGAGATATCGCTTCTATATCATGTCTATTACATTTATTCCCTTTATTTTGCTTGTTTGTACCTGTACTTTTATTTGGTTCTACTAGAGGATATTACTGTAATTGGTGAAACATGTTTATGCAAAGTGTGGGTGCATGGCAGGTTTGATATCTCTGGCTTCACCTTAGACTGCAGCCTTGTGTGAACCCAGGGGCGTCACAGTTGGTATCGGAGCTCTAGTTCCAGCATCCTAGGATCATTCCTGTGTCGATTCGTGGAGTTAGTATAGAGTTTCCTATGAATCATGTATAGAGTCCGCTAGGAATTCCTAGAATGAGTGAGGACGTTATGTACGTATATTCAAAAATTTACAAAAAAAAAATTTTGTGACAACTACCTTACTTTGATTGAAAAGTAAATGCAAGAATGATAAGTGATACGATTTTTTTCTATTTGTATATGTTATGTTATTTATGATTGGGATCTCACTTACTGTGTCAAATAAGCTCTCCTCTTGGTATTATAAACATTGGAACGAGGACGTGGTCGAGGTAAAGCCTATACCCGTAGAGCTGGGCAAGTAGAGCCCAAGCCGCCGTAGGCTCCAAAGTATTTGATCGACTTGATAACACCGATTACAGAAGCAGAGACTAGCAACACTCGATGAGTGAATAACAAACCAAATTTTACTCTCTGAAGTCCCACCTCTAGTTGTACCAGCCGTACTTATTAAAGAGGTAATGCCGAAGGTCTCACCATCGCCACATCCAGCTATTAATAGAGTCACAGAATGGGAAGCTTGGCTCGGTAAGATTGAGGAAGATATTAGAAATTGGGAGTATTTGCATTCTAGATAGTTAAGTGTAGATATCGAGGAAGATTCTTGGGAGCACGAAGATATTATGCATCACGACTACCCGTACCTATTTGAATAGGTAAGTTGATTGATTTTGATTGGTGTTCATGATTACCCATATGGT
>BQKN01049188.1:0-10439 GCA_022839385.1 Asparagus kiusianus | reverse complement strand
TCTTATTCTTATGAGTTTGGAGAGCTTTGTGAAGCAAAATACCGACACGAGGGCCAGATCATCGACGTGTGAAGAGGGAGAATGGGTGGTTTGTGCTCATGGATTGCTTGCTATTCATTTTAGAGGCTTGTACATAAGATTAAAGAAGGATTATATTCATCCAAACCTATCTCCATAGTTAAATAACTAGTGTAGATGATTAATATGATGTTGAATATGTGTTTTCATGCTTTAATCTTAACCTGAGGTGTTAAAAGTCAGATTTTTGATAGTAAATCTTAAATCAATGCTAGATTAGTAATCTTTTCTTGCTGTTTATAATAGTATCATGATCATGATCATTAGGGTTTTTCATAATTTTATTCATATATAAGAAATTTAAGTGATGTACTATATATATGTTTTTTTGCAGAAAACTACAGCACTTATATAATGTTTAATTGAGAGTTTAAGATAGAAAAAAACTCCAAATTTATCTAAACTAGTTTTAAATGAAAGCTATATGTATCTAGTTTCTAAATTAGAAAATCATCCTTAAAAAGACTTTGTATAGAGAAAGATATGTTATGGTTACTAATAACATATCCTGCAGAAAAACTACTGCACATGTATAATGTTTAGCTAGAGATTTGGAATAACAAATGAACTCCAAACTGAACCAAACTTATGTCATTTAAAAGATGTGTGAATCTAAATTTCAAACAGAAAACCATTTGTAAAAAATAGTTTTCTTAGGGAAATATATCCTTGTTTTTCTAACAGATGTCCCGTCTGTTTTCCCTACTCGTTTTGTAGAGCTATGTTGCGCCGTTTTGAGGTGCGTTCGCGGAGTTTTGAGCCGCTTGATGTTACACATATAGTTATGAATATGTTATGTTATATATTTAAGAATCCTAAGAGGATTATGATAAATTTTGATTTGATCATATTTGAATTAGATATCGTTCATATACATGTTGGATATCGTTGATGAGCACAGCTTAGTACTATATGGGATAGTGTATCGACATACCAGATATACATGATTTATACATTAGGTGAATGTCGTTAATGAGCACAGCTCAGTACTATATGGGATAGTGCGTCGACATACCAAAGATAAAAAAATTTACATGAGATGGATATCGTTGATGAGCTCAGTTCAGTACTACATGAGGTAGTGCATTGATATTCCACATGTGCATGCCATTGAGTCGGATTTTAGGAGGCTGGATCTAGCCGTCCGTCCTGCACTAGGGTACGATGAGGCTCGTGAGCCGTATTTCTAGGATGCATATTTGGTAGTCTATCCCGCACTCATGTTACGCACTGAGATCACGATGAGACTAATGAGCCGTGTACACGGTTCAGGATGCCTACAGGGTAGTCCGTTGCACTAAGACAATTACTTGATAGCCTAAGTATGGCAGATGCCGATTATGAATATGACCTATCATTAAACAATATGACTGAGATACGTTACTTTTGAAAGTATACAAAATTATGTGTTGGTATTTTATTCTATCTCTCCAGTGATAGCGGAAGATATTATAAATATAATGTGTTGATATCTTATTTCTTTTACTGTCTTCTTTACTTCTTAGTTGGTATCAATGATTATAGATTCACAACTTGAGACATATGGTATATATATGAAGGTTTTCTTGTTTGGATTATTTCGCTCAACATACCAGTCTCGTGTTATGGATTTCTAATTATTAGTTTCATTAGATTATCTTATCTTAGTTCGGTATTAATGTTTAGATATTTACAATTTGAGACTTATGATATACACATGAGGGTTTCCTTGTTTGGATTATTTCGCTCGACGTACTACATCTTGTGTTGTAGGTTTCTAAATATTAATCCTACTTAGATACGGGAGAAATGTATCTAGGTAGACTATGCTTAATAGATAGAGCCTTCACTTTATCTAGTAGCACTTCCCCTTGGGGGCGGATGGAGGTAATCTTGTTGTAGCGTTCTGACGCTCTTGTTGTTCTTTTTCTTTTAAATTACTTTTCAGGTAGTTCAGAGTTTCGGAGAGCCACAGGGTGATGGAGTTCTGCCATTGTCACCGTCGCGTATTTTTACTTGTAGAGACTCCACTGTAGTTTTGAGTTTCATTAAGACATTAGAGTTTCATATTCATATTGTAAAAGAAGTGTGCATTAGTATGATTTTTAGTTGATTCTTATTGAGATATTTTTATTATTCAGATATCAGATGTATTATAGTTGAGACATGATTCTTTTCATTTATGAGATATCTCTTCTATATCATGTCTCTTACATTTATTCCCTTTATTTTTCTTGTTTGTACCAACACTTTTATTTGGTTCTACTAGAGGATATTACTGTAATTGGTGAAACATGTTTATGCACAGTGTGGGTGCATGACAAGTTTGACATCTCTGGTTTCACCTTGCACTGCAGTCTTGTGTGAACCCAGTGGCGTAACATAAATACCATATAATTTTCCTTACTTTACACTTGTATGCCCTCACTTATTTTTGACAGCACTTATTCACCCCAAAGTAAATTCTGACTTATATACCCTCGCTTGCATTTTGAAAGCAGTTATATGCCCAAAATTTTTTAAAACTTCAGTTAAATACCCTAAAGGTTTTTAAAAATTGCACCTAAAGAGTATAAATTTTTTTATTACTAGTTTAATTCCTTCAAAACTTATGTTATTGTTATCTGTTTTAGTTCATTTACTCTAAATTATAAGTTTTGTACATGTGTGTGTTCCAATGGGAAGAGCATGATGAGAAAATGCTTGTAATTATAAACCAAAAAAGTTAATTGTAGTTAAATACCTTATTGTTTCAACTATGATGTACTTATATAACCATATACTTAATTCTTGTAGCTACCTTAAACTTTTTAAAACTATCACATGTATATCCTTTCTAATTTTTGGTAGTACTTATATACCCTAAAAGTTTTTAAAACTTACACTTAATCAACATAAAGTTTATGGATCTTAAATATTGCAAAGTTTTTAAAATTTATAGTTAAATACCCTTAAATTTGCATAGGGGAAGATATTTCAGTGTTAGTTTTAATAACTTTATGGTATTTTTAAGTGCATTAAATCTTGCGAGAGATATATGAAAGAGTTATGAGCAAGAATATAAATTATACACAAGATAGATAAGATATAAGCACAAAGCAAATAGTATGCCAATATGACAAACACAAACACAAGATATGATCACAGAGTTCAGTCAACCCTTGACCTACGTCTCCGCTCCTCACCTCGAGAAGATCTCCACTATCTTAAAAAAATCTACACACTCGGTTTTCAAGTTCATCGAAAACTTTCACAATCCACTCACAATGCAATAACACAAACTACTACCTCAAGTATTGGTCATCATGTGTTGCCTCACTCAAGTGCTCAATTTTACTACCTCTCTAGGCTCTACTGCCGACGGCACTCCTCTTGGTATCAACCACGTCCTCACCACACACTACTCTCGGTGTAAATATGTATTACAAAGTGATACTTACAAATAAATCTCAAGTATAATAATCCGTTCTCTAATAAAGGATAAGAACACAATGAAGCTTACTCTCTCTAAATCACTCATCACAACCCAACAATATATTGTATGAAAAATATTAAAAAGCTTAATAGGGATGTGAGTGATAAATGAGAACAATAAAATTCTAACTCAAATCAATCTAGCAAAAATATGAAAATGAAAATCAATTAATAAATGAGCTAGAAAAAGGAGATAGAAATATTCTCTATAAACACAAGGAGATGTAGACATGATGATGAGGAAGAATACCTCAATTGAACACAAAAGCCTCCTCCTTGTGAAAAACTTCTCTTTTGAAAAAAAATTATGAAACACAAACTAAACTCTTGCAAAAACTTGGTTAAACAATTTTCTTTGTTAGTTCAAGAGTTAAATGCTATGCGGTACTTATAACAACTCCAAACATCAGTAAAAACCCAAGCAAAAAGACCAAAAATCCATAAGAAAACAAAACTAAGAACTAACATTTTCTGTGCAACGGCTACAACGACGGTCGACCGTGACGACATATTCGGCCGACCGCGAGCAGCTGAGCAACTGAGAAAACTCTCTGGACCTCATCTGATTGACCGTGAAAGCTTGAGAAGCAGTTTTGGGAATCTGATCATGGTTGGTCGACTGTGACGGTCGACCGCGACGGTCGACCGCAAACTGATACATGAGGTTTTTTATAGTTTTTAAATCTGGTTTTTGACACGTGATAAAAAATAGCAAATGACATCCAAAATTATGAAACTTTAGGTAAAGTTTATAAATATAATTTTATAAATATAAAAATAAATATGTTTGAAAATAAATTTTTGGAATTGCAATTTTTATTTGTAAAACTTCATTGTTTTTTCAAAGTGTACATAATACATGTTTTTGATAAATCTTGAAAATAAAGTTTGACATGTAAAAAATGTTGAAACTTTATGAAATGTTTTTATAGGTGTTATGAAATATGAATGTAATGTAAACAAGATTAATAAACTAATATTGCATTATTTTCTTAAATAAACTTATTTTGTAATAAAAATCAAAATTGTGTGTGCATATATGTACTGAGCTTGAAATATATTCACACATAATATGTTACAAAACTACTAATATACCTAAGTGATTGTGCACACAACTTGATCTTGAATTTTTAACTCTGATATGAATGGCTTTTCATCATATGTAGATATCCTATAAAAGTAAACAAATGACAACCACTACGAAACAAATTAGCTATAAATTGTTTGGCAAATCACCATCAAAACAAAAGGGCCAATAATCCCCCCATTTTGATGATGACAAATAATTTATAAAGTGTATATAAAATATAAAATATGAATTAGACATGAAACCATAGAATAAACCAATAAATCAATAAACCACATTTTCTCCTCCTTTGACAACATGAGCAAAGCTCCCCCTGCATTTATGCACAGGTTAGAAAATATGTATAGGTAAAACTCTCCCTGTCAAAATGCATTAGTTTTATTGAAGATAAGTCATAAGAAATTCACACTCAAGAGCCAAGCACACAAGGTAAGCATATAAATGCTTCTCTCCACAAAATACATGTATATTCATAAAACATATTAATATGATCCAACCACCACAATTTTAAGGACCATCTACAACAAAACAAAAAATTTACCTACATGGAAATGATCACAACAACATAAAAAGATATGATTGGTTCTAAGATTTATCATTTAATTCCATAACCACCAACACATTGTTTTACTACATGATGTTTGTAAAAACACATAAAATAGCATCCATCACAAGCACAAAACCATACAAAAATTTAGTCCCACCAAAAAGGTCACTTATTCTGTACATCCATGATGGTTGTACGACCAACATTCCTAATCAAGAACTAGCCTCACTTGGCTGGTTTGATAGTAATGCCCTCCTTGCTAATTACGTGGCCCAAAATCTAACCTCCGAAAGCTAAAACTTGCATTTGCTAAATTTAGCATACGACTGGTGCTCCCACAAAGTCTGCAATATTAGACGAAGGTATTGCTCCCACTCGGCCTCTGATCTTGAATAAATAAGGATGTCATCGATAAACACTATTACGAACTGGTCCAAATATGGACGAAATATCTGATTCATCAAATCCATGAATACCACGATGCTCCCCATAGAGAAAGACTCCGATGAATAAAGCTCTGAGATAATAGCTCATCTAACTAAATTTGTAGTTCGCTCATCTCAACAGGTGCCATGTGATAAGGTGTTCAGGATATTAGTGTTGTGCCTAGCTACATCTCGATACAAAAATTAACTTCTCTCACTGGGGGTAATCCAGGTATGTCCTAAAAAACATCCTGATACTCTAAGAAGACTTCGTTCTCGCTCAAATCTACACCCTGATCCCACATCCTCACCTCCTTACGATGTATTCCAGAAATAACTCTGCATTTTGATTATCCTATGAGGTTACTACTATCTACTCAAACCCATCGAACGCTCGCGCAATTTTAATAAAACAATGGATACAAACATGATAGGATGATAACCAATCCATACCAAGAATTATGTCGAACTTGGACATACGCAAGATGATCAAATTGACTATGAACCAAGAACCATCTAAGTTGATAATGCATCTCCTACAAATGCTCTCTAGAAGTGACACATCACCTAGATGGGTGGAAACTGACAATGGAATATCTAGAGGCTATGCTACAAGCTGAAGTCTAGTCATGTAATCATAGAAGATAAAAGAATGTGAAGCTCCTGAATCAAAAAGTATACAGGTTGGGAAGGAGTTCACAAGGAACGTACCTTGCACAACGGCCCCACTCTCACCATAAACATGTGGTATGACTGCATAAACTCTGCCTGAAGCTGGGGTCTGCTATGCTAAAGTGTTTGGAAAGTATAGGACTATCTATCCCTATGGTACCTTCTGATTAGCTCGCACCTACCCCTCAATCCTCAGAAC
Organism: Asparagus kiusianus; assembly: GCA_022839385.1. NCBI lineage: Eukaryota > Viridiplantae > Streptophyta > Magnoliopsida > Asparagales > Asparagaceae > Asparagus > Asparagus kiusianus. The sequence continues at coordinate 3,978 of BQKN01049188.1, read as the reverse complement.
TGTTAGCGGTGCCTCAAGCTGCAACTACTGGCCCTGACCTCGGCCCTGTGCTTGATTTTACTGTTGATGATTCTGATTCTTAACCTTGCCAGACTCCTGCTAGCGCACAGCGGCACTCTACAACTCTGTGCCCAAATTTATGGCAGTTGTAACAAGCACCCTTGAATTTATGCTATTGCTGAGGTGCTCTTTGATCATGCTGAGGTCCCTTCTTATGAGGACCCTGTTGTTGTGAACCCTTGTCCTATTATTGGGGTCCTCCGGGTCCTAAAAATGTCCTCTTGTTTTTGCTCTTATCTCCAGATCGTTCTGTTTTAAGGCTACCTTCTTATTTTGCGGCTCTAATAATAGCTGGTATTAGCAAAACTCTTGATTTTTCCTCTGCACTATGCACAACTAACACAGGTGGTGGTAGAACCATGGAAGATGGTGTTGCCAGTGAAATTTGATTTACTATTTGCTCCTCTATCGCTGCCAATCTGGCTGCGAGCGGTGCTATGAGATCGATCAAATACTGTGGATCCTGCTGTGGCTCGGGCTCTAGATCAGGGCTCTAGATCAGCTTGCCCAACTCGTCCTGGCATCTATAATTTTAGGATAAGAGCTTATAAGACACGATAAATGAGATCTCAAGCATAAATGGCATAACATAACAATAGGAAAATCGTATCACATATCGTTCACACAAATACTTTTCAATCAAAGTAAGATAGTTATCATAAAAAAATTGTAATTTTCGTGTGTGTGTGTGTGTGTGTGTGTGTGTGTGTGTGTGTGTGTGTGTGTGTGTGTGTGTATATATATATATATATATATATATATCATCCTCACTCAATCTAGGAATTCCTAGCGGACTCTATACATGATTCCTAGGAAACTCTATCCTACCTCCACGACTCGACATAGGAATAATCCTAAGGATGCTAGAACAAGAGCTCTGATACAAACTGTGACGCCATTGGTTTCACGCGAGGCTACAGTTCAAGGTGAATCCAGAGATGTCGAACCTACCATGCACCAACATAATGCAATAACATGCTTCACCATCACAGTAATATCTTTCTAGTGGAATCAATTAAGAACAATGTAGGTACAAGTAGATATGCGAAAAGTAAAAATGCAATGAACATGCCAAGAGAAAGAAATATCCAAAGAATATGATTATGTCCTAACTGAATAAAAAGAGTACAACTGATGAACTAAAATAAATATGAAATATCACAATACACAGAGTCAACTGAAATAGTACTAAGGCTCTCAGCCTTCAAAATGAAATACAAGTTTATAAACCACTAAACAAATACTAAACAAATGTGGAGCACAAGCTGTCTATCAGGAAATGATGACGACGATGCAGAAACTCTGTCAACCTGTGGCTCTCTAAAACTTTGATCCGCTGCCTGAAAAGAAGGGGAAACAACAACATCAGAGTGCTAGCAATATCACCTCCATCCGCCCCCAGGGAAAAGGGCTGCTACATATGATGGAGGCTCTACCTATATATGTATAGTCTACCTAGATCATTTACTCTGTACTAGATGGCGTTAATACTTAGAAATTCACAACACGAGACTAGTACGTCGAGCGAAATAATCAAAATAAGGAAACCCTAATGTATATACCATATGTCTCAAATTGTGAATCACTAAATATCAACTCCAAAACTAAAAATAAAGGAATAAAGAAATGCAATATTAAAATGTCAACCTAACCAAGTCATATATGACAACCCAACATCTCATGCTACCCTTGGGTAGTCAATGTGAATATCAGTACATAATCCTATGAAATCCACAATACTATATACCCCGTCACAAAAGAACTCAATTGTTAACCACGTAAATAAATGACCTCCCGCCTAAAACTTGAGCTGTCCTAAGTTTCACAGTATTATCTCTTGCAAATTTTTATGGTATCATCGCATCATTATGCAGAATAGACTACCTGTTCAGGCATCCTAAGTAAATACGGCCCAAAAGCTTCATCGCGTCATTGGACGGAATGGACTACCTATTCAGGTATCCTATAGGAATGGCTCATTGGACGGAAAGGACTGTCTCCTCAGACATCCTCATCACATCACCATAAGAACAGACTACCTCCGCAGGCATCCTATAAGTACGGCTCATTAGCCTCATCGCATTACCATACAGAACGGACTACCTCCTCAGACATCCTTATCGCATCACCGTGCGGAACAGACTACCTATTCTGGCATCCTGCAATTTATGGCTAAATGGCCTACTTCAACGATTTACCAACACACTACCTTACGTAGTACTGAGCTATGTCCATCAATAGTATTCATGCACACACATATATTATTCTATCTAATCGCCTCCCTGTCGTGGTTAAAACACGCAACTATCCCCTTCCCGGAAGTCTGCATGTGCCAAGCCTCCACGGGTGCACATCTATGGTCGTACGTATAAGTCATTGTACGTCTCGAACCCTATGTTCACGAACAACGTGCAAGAAAAGTCATCACAAACAAAACATAATATCGGTCGACTGCCTTAGGGCATTGGTCGACTGACGACCTATTCGCATAAACATGCATAAAACAAGCTTCAGTCGAATAAAGAATTACACAAACTCAGAGTAGGTTCGGTCGATCGATGCATTGGGTTCGGTTAACCGATCGAGTCCAGAACACAGGTTTGAGTTTCATGAAGTTAAGACAATTTCAACAAAAAGAACTTGTAGAGCATCAATATGGGGTATAGAAACATGTCTAATCATGTGTTTAACGTACTAGGGTTTGACTAAACAATTATTTATCAACATAACATGATCTTTGGGGTTTAAAAAATACTTTAAACAGAACTAATCAGATTAAGTTTGTATTATTAGGGTTCAAAACCTAATTATTTCATCATCTTAGTAATTAACCACAGTTCTAAACATTGAATTAATACATTTCCTTCATTTAGTATTTGTATTCACAAATCTACACATCAAACTAAGGTTTTTAATCCACAAGCTTATATCACCATTTCATGTTCAAGACTTAAGTTCTATACATTGATAATTAGGGTTTAGGCCATGTAAAATAAGAATTATCAATTTATCTAAAAACTAATGATCGTGATCATCTTTTTTTTATCAATTAATGATTAATTATTCTGATCTCTTTATTGTTTTAAGATTTAACATCGAAACTAGGATTTAAAAATCATCGAAATAGGTACTACACATTAGATTAATTATACATATTACAAAACATGAATTTCTATAGGGGATAGGTTTGGAGGAAGATGGTCTTACCTTAACACGCTACTAAAAAATCTAAGGGTGCAAGCAAATAGGTTCTCCCTCACCAAACGCCAACGATCTCGCCCTCTTCTCGGTATTTGCTTCACAAAGCACTCAAAATTCACTAAAATATTCTCTAGGGATTTTTGAGAGGAGAGAGTGCCTGCTAGGATTCAAAAATATGATGTGAAAGGGAATTTTTCATGAAAAACATAGGTATATATAGAGGCAAACCCGAAACAAACAAATCTGACCCGAAATAGGAAACCTAGTCAGTCTGGGAAAACAGTCTTAGGTATTTTGGCTGTAACGTTTTTGTCCAACCTCAGAATGAAGTATTTAAGATGCATTGAAAATATATTAAAGATACCTACAAATTTTGTCTTTTGATTTTTTCTATATTTAAACTGCATCGGGGTGTAATGCATATATACCCTTAACTATTTAGTTTTCCATATTCGAATTGCATCAGTGTATAATGCATATATACTCTTAATTGGTCTCAAATCAATTACTACCAAGTTCATTCATCATTAAATGATGTTTATCATAATATTACTTATCTAATACTATTTACCATAATATTTTTAAAAAAATTACGGGGTTTTACAATATATACATATATACATATGTATATACATATATACATATGTATATACATATATACATATATGTATATACATATATACATATATATATATATATATATATATATATATATGT
>BQKN01049187.1:0-17525 GCA_022839385.1 Asparagus kiusianus | reverse complement strand
TCAATAATGGCAATAATTATTTGGCGAGTCATTATTACTAAAAAACCGGTTATAAACATTCCAATAATGGCAATAATTATTTGCCGAGTCATTAGCACTACAAAATCGGTTATAAGTCAAATATTATATAAATCTAATCCATAAACAGCTTTAATCCTACAAGATCTTACCAAATCCTACCAAAAAATAGAGAACGGGAGGATATGGAAGCAACAAGTTGCGATTCAAAAAGGTTAGTAAAATCATGTTTTTGTATATTCCCATTTTGCTTACCTAAAAACAAATAAAAGATCTCAATGGAAGCAAATCTAGGAAGAGAGGAATTTTTCATGATTCTTTCACATTTGTTTACCCTCACAATGTTTTTTTTAATATAGAAGTATAGTTATTACATGAAATTAATTGTGCACGGGTACATGAGCATTCAAATTAGCCAAAACTTGACAGCGTGCTTCGTCATCTAGGAAAGTGTTGAGAGAGATCGTTTCCCATGCATTTCTATCTCAGAACTCAATTCATTTATTTATTGATACTTACTTACATGAAATTATCTGTATGTATAAATTAATAACAAAATTATTTAATAGTAATGTTAAATAATTTTAACAATTTATATTGATGACGTAAAATATATATACTCAATTATTTAACTATTAACATTAATATTTTATTTATTGAATAATAGTTCCTAATAATTGTTAATAGTTTTGAATTAAAATTATTTGGTATGCTTAAATTTGTATGGTTATAATTTTAACAACTTATTTAATAAATACACTTACGCCTCAAGTATTAACATAATAAAATTGCTATTTTATTTATTAACTCATTATAAATTTTTGAACATATTTTGCAAGTGCCTCAAGTATCTAAATTGAAGTTACTAATCTTTTCTAGAACATAAGGAATCTTTTCGATTGTTTTCACTAACTGTTGTTTTCACTTACTTCTTATAAAATTTTGTATTGGAGAGAACGTTATCCCTTCTCCATTCTATATTGCTCTACATCGAACTGATTAGGAGCAATATTAGTTTTTAAGCAAAGTTTTATTCTATGTGTAATCATGAAAAAACTAATAAGATAATTAGTAATGTAAACTGGACTCATCATTTATTATTTTTTTCGTGCAAGGTGTCATCTGATCAAGATGGAATTAATGATCAAACCAACATCCTGATCCGAAAGATAAAAATTTATCAAAAATAATGTAGTATAAATGTTCGTGTATTACGTAATACTATATATAGACTCCTTTAAGAATGGAGAATGGAAGAAGCAAAAGTTGATTCTGATTGATGAAGATGTGAAATGAATTTTATGTTGTTATTATTCCATGTAATTTTTATATTACCGTGATGACGTGATTTATTTTCGATTGTGCCTTTTGTAGGGAACACTTATCCAAACAATTTTATTTAATGAGCTGATAGAAAAGTTCAGCGGTTTATTGATAAAGGAAGAAACATATGTTATAACAAATGGAGAAGTGAAGCCTCCAAATTTGAAATATCCAGCAATTAATCCAAATAAAGAGTTGGTTCTAACAACAGAGACAGTCATTCGAGAAACAAAAAAACTTTGTATCATTAGAGAAGTTGAAACCAATATTCCTTTCATTTAAAGATGCTTCTACTTTTTGATGATGGAAGGTTATTGTGAATGAATTAGCAACTAATATGTTTATGTAAAAAAAATTTCTTCAAGAACAAAATATTTCATCCCGTTCGTTGAGAATTTGCACATGCAAATATCTTACTAATTATTTGGAAGAGAGCTCCGATTTTGTAATGAATCAATGTCCAAAAGAGAGTTCACTTTCATTCTTGATCTTCTACGTATGTTTAATTATTGAGGATAAATTTTTAAAAGAATATAAATTATCTTTTACTTTTACCATATATGTTCACAAAATTCTAGCCTATTAGTTTTGAACAAAGTTTGTAAAATCGAATTGATATTTTTTTTCCATATACAACGAAATTTAATTATAAAAATTCAAAAGAAAAAACACAAATATGTTCACGTGCAACGCACGTGCACTATACTAGTTATTTGAAAATCACGTTGATATATAGCGGTAAACTTAGATTTTCTTATATAAATAATAGCTTAAGGAAATAGCTATAGTGTTTCTAAAGTGTTAATTGTATTTGGATCAGAGTTTTTGCTTTGTGATATCAAGGAGTATAAATTATAGTGGATATAAAATTTTACATATCAAGTACATTTTTACATTTTGCTTTTAGTAACTTTTGATGCGCAAGTGATTAGTTGTCTCAATCCTCTGGCATTTAAGTGAAATGAAAACAAGATATTAGTAGCCATATATTAAGGGTAAGATTATTAGTATACATCTAGATATGCAAAGCCTATGTATAATGCTATCGCATGAAAATATTTTTTTTCATGTGAATCCATGTTTTCACTTGGTTGAAAAACTTTCCGATAGGTAATATTGATGCAATTTAGATCTTGGTGCTGATTTTGAGGCAAGTTAGATCTAGGTGCGGATTGCATAATACTCTGTTAAAAGTTAGTTTTAGTTAACACCTCCTACTATAGATTGTATATATTGTGGGGGAATATTATTCTACATGCACTAGTAGAAAAACTACCAACCTAGACGGAAATTTCCGTCTAGGTTGGTCTACAATCCGTCTAGGTTGGATCATCTAGACGGAAATCCGTCTAGATAGATTGGTTTATTCTGTTTCCGTCTAGTTTGGATCAAACTAGACGGATTTCCGTCTAAATTGATCAATCTAGACGGAAACCAACCTAGACGGAAGTAACATTTCCGTCTAGGTTGTCAACCTAGACGGAAAACCGTCTAGGTTGTCAACCTAGACGGATTTCCGTCTAGGTTAACAACCTAGACGGAAATCCGTCTAGGTTGTTAACTAGACGGATTTCCGTCTAGGTTATTAACCTAGACGGTTTTCCGTCTAGGATACCAACCTAGACGAAAATCCGTCTAGGTTGATTATTACAACCTAGACGGAATTTCTGTCTAATTTGGTTCAGTCTAGACGGAATTCCGTCTAGGTTGCTATTTTTTCAGCAAAAAATATATATTACAATTTGTATTTCCCTATACAATTACACCAATACATGAATACATACAATAAATACTGTATATATGAATACATCCAACCATCCAAATATAATCAAGATTTTAGACAATTCCATTCAAACCCAAAAATATTCAAATCCAACATAATGCACAGATCCAGCCATAATATAATCAATTCCAGCATAATAAACAAATCCAACTATCTACTTCAAAATATGCATCAACCAAGACCGTCTAATATATACATCCAACACGCATATAAGTATTGTTATAACAGATAAAGCTGTTCATTGCATTAAAAATGTACAAAAAACCTCATAAACCTCATCGGTCGTTGTCGTCGGCAGTATCTCTATCCCGGTTACGAGAACGTGTGCTGCTCCCTCCAATATCTCCACTCTGAATGGTCAATTGAATAATCATTAAAGGGTGTTTAATACATATTAAATATAAATGAATTTATTATTTTAAGAAAAAAATAAGGTACCTGAGTGCTGCTCTGACCAGCACCGGAATTATCGCCAAGCGAGCTTATAATCTGTATAACACCACCATACGCGCTATGAGGAATCGCACCGCTTAAATATTGCATGACATACCCCAGGAGATCATCCATCGAGTTCGCCGTCAGCGCAACTCTTGTCATCTCATTAGTCACCTGGATATGTAGCTCCGAGTCAATCTTGTCAAGCAAATATGCAGAGATACGTGCGACAAATGGCATAGCCTGGAACCGAGACGGGGCTGCACTCATGCATGTAAATGGTGTGGAGGATGCTGTGGATGACCTCATGCTTACGCCGGGTGAAGCTCCAACACCATGCAGAGGATATCTCCCTCTCCTATATTTAGGGAGAAATAAATATTAAATTTTAATCTCGAATTCAATAATGATAAAAAAAATATAAATAGGAACGTAGTATTCAAATTGATTCAAATTTTCTACATCCATACCTATTATGACCCATCAAATTCTGTATGAGAGTAATGTTGTCCTCTGCAGAAAGCATGTGAGGGTCCTGCTCAGATTGTTCCTCCTGCTGCGACATATACATAGTTGCAGCCTTCTTGGATGCAGCCTCAAATCCCTCCTAAAGCACAAATATATAATTATTTCATGGTAAAGACAATGTTATTTGTGTTCTCATTTCCTCATAATATTAACAACAAAACAGAGTTAATAATACTACTCAAGATATGTATAACTCTCACCACCAACTCGAGATTTGCCTTGATCTTATCTCGATTCTTCTCATCACCCCTATATCTATCACGGAAAATGCCATACCCCGCTTTCGCCCTCAAGTGTATTGGCATTAATGATTTTCCCTATCATATTATATATTATCACACTCATAATCATACTAATCATTAAATTCATCAAAACTTTAGACGGAAATCTACCGTATCCTGACAATAAACATCCTCCAGATTGGCATAGGAGTGTGAGCCCAAGTGGTGGTCATGCAGCTTCTTTCTTCTATTTTCTGACCCCTTCGTGGATTTATTCTTTTTTAAAAGAAAAAAATTAGCAAATATGCAATAAATTAATATCTTAAAAGTATAAAGTAATTTTCATGAAACTAACCTTGGAGGCATCGCTGTCCCAATACATGAGGAGAGCTGTGAAATGAACCTCGTCAACTCGGGCGTCGAGGTTTAAAAACCTCTGCCAGTCCTCCTCATACCTGCCATATGTTTCATATTTGATCTCATGCCTCCATTGTTTGAGAACTGCTTCAACCTTGACATTGAACACATAATTCCAAGCCCCCTCAAAGTCCTCAAGGCAGAAGCAGTCCTGTAGATTTACATACACATTTAGGAAGGATAATTTAATATCAAATACTAATTATTAATAAATAAAAAGTAATAGCAATATGTAGTTACCATAAGCTCTGTCCATATCGCCTCGTATGCGCTCCATGGTAGTTCTCGAAATTGAAAATAAGGGTTGATAATGGTCGCTCTACGCACTAGAACCCCAATATATGCATTCAAGCGGGTCGACCATGGACCAACGGGCAAATTAGAACTATTCCACCGAATTATTGCCCTCATTCCTCTTGGCGGTTGTTTGGAATCAGGCTTACCTCCGCCACGTCTGTTCTCGATGCGATCCGCCTTAGCGCCTACAATAATAACATAATAATATATCATATAATATATAAATGTGAAAATTAAAAATATTTATACAATTTACCATTCGCTATCTCTCTTTCCTTTGCTGCGAGTGCAACCCGTTTTCGTGCCTCAATCATAGGAAGCGGTTCCTCTAATTTTCTCGCAGCACGTGTATGGTACTTCCTTGCGTCAGCCATGGACTTATGAGAGGCTGGAGGTAAAGGTAAACTAAGATAGTCCTGTGTCTTTGGCCGCAAGTCCGTGTGGAATATATAAGATGGATATGTTGGTGTCCAAGTATCCCCTACATAAGAAAGGAGAATCATTAATATAGTTTTTAATTAACCATTATAATTGAGCATTATAATATTGAATACCTGCATCAGGGGATGGTTCTGGTACTGCATCAGAGGGGCCAGGTGATGAATAACCCACATCTGCAACAAATGATCACTATTAGCTAGATAATTAATAATTGATAAAATATATTAAAGTATTAATTAATTTTTATACCTGCATCCGGAGATGGTAGTGTATCATCAGCACCAGTACCAGGGGTGATACTACGTGATTGATCACCCTCTAGGTCAAAGAGTCTCCTCATCCTCCTCATCTGCAAATTCAATTATTAACATAGTTAAGGAAAAAAATATACATGCTCATGAGATAAGTTATTATGAAATGCATTGTTCTTATTATGATTAGCTAAAAAAATTTAATGTAGTGTAACATATATATTACATACCTACATCCAACGCCACATTCTGTGCGTAAGAGAATTCTTGCCAAACATCATCAGATGAACCAATTGGTTCACTATAATTATATTCACTTTCTTTAATATTTTTTTCATTGTTATTAGGTAGAACAACAGATCTTGGCTCCTTGTACAAAACCACCCAATCAGATATGACATTCGGATCTCTCACGAAGAAGCACTGATCAGCTTGTTCTGCAAAAATAAATTTCTGAAAAACCCATATACAAGTAATGGATGCAAAAAATATATAATTTACCTCTCAATCGGATACATCCAATGATAAGTAACAGGTCCGGCGATTCTAGCCGCCCTTGCAAGATGCTGGGTAAGATGGACCATAACCGTAAAAAAAGAAGGAGGGAATATTACTTCCATATTGCATAGAGTAACTCGGACCTCAGCTTCAAGTTTTTTAAATTCATCTACATCTATGACTTTAGAGCATAATTTTCTGAAAAACCCACAATACTCAATAATAATCTTCGACGCTTCTTTATCCATATTGTTACGGATTGCAACAGGAAGCAATTGATGGAGAAGAACGTGATAATCATGGGTCTTCAGACCTAAGAGTTTTCGCTCTTGCACTTGGACATTATTTGAAATGTTAGCAGAGTAACCATCCGGAGACTTTACTGATTTGAGAATTTCACAAAATCGTTGCATCTGCTCATTTGACAGTGTAACACGAGACGGTGGCAACTTTAATTTTTTAAGTCCAACATCTTGAGCTTGCAAATCATTTCGGATATTCAAAGCAGTCAGATCTTGGCACGCCCGTAGATCATCCTTCGACTTGTTTGCATCTTGTAGGAGAGTTGATACTATGTTATCACATATATTTTTCTTAATATGCATGACATCTAAGTTGTGGCGGATTTTAAGATTTTGCCAGTAAGGTAGCTGAAAGAAGATACTAAATTTAGTCCATCCTCTAGGTAATTTTTGGTCTTCTTCCTCAACTTGCATTTTCCGGACCTTTCACTTACGCTTCAGTGGCCTTTTTGACTTTAAATAATCTCTTACTCTGAGCGGGCTAAATTTAGAATATCGATTTTTTCCAAACATAACTTTTGGAAACCCCTCAAGTAATTTTACAATCTCATTACCTGTCAGCTGACGCGGCTTCATTCTCTTCTCAACTGTGCCATCAAACATAGCTGATAACTTCCTGTACTTATGACTCAAGGGCAACCACCTTTGATTAAACCAATAACAACTCTTTCGGCTATGTGGTAGTTGAAGAGCTTCAAATTCCGGACCACATACAGGACAAGCACACTTTCCCTTTGTGGAATACCCAGACAGATTAGCATAGGCTGGAAAATCATTAATCGTCCATAATAGAATAGCACGTAATCTAAACGATTTTTTTAAATGGGCATCATATGCTACAATACCCTCAGACCATAGTTGTTTCAGCTCATCAATTAGAGGCTCTAAGTAAACATCAATATCATTTCCAGGTGCATGCTTACCGGGTATCAGTAATGAAAGTATCATAAATGGCTGTTTCATACAAAGCAATAGAGGTAAATTATATGGCATTAGTACAACTGGCCAAGTAGACCAACCAGAGCTCATTACCCCAAATGGATTGAATCCGTCACTTGACAGACCAAGTCTTACATTTCTGCAATCTTCGGCAAATCGAGGATAAATTTTATCAACATGCTTCCAAGCTACCGCATCAGCAGGATGTCTCAATTTACCATCATCTACTCGATCTTCCTTGTGCCACCTCATATTTTTCGCTGTTTCTTTGTTCATGTACAATCTTCGCAATCTAGGAGCTAATGGAAAATGTCGAAGCACCTTGGCTGGAATTTTTTTCTGTGTTATCTCTGTCTCCGTTGTAATCCTTATTGAAGAATTTGTACGTTGTTTCCACCTAGAAACTCCACATGTCGGACATTCTTGAAGGTCTTTATTGGCCTTGTGGTACAAAATACAATCATTCGGACATGCATCAATCTTATTATAATCTAGACCCAGAGCAGGGACAATCTTCTCAGCTTGATAAGTTGTTTAGGGTATGCTATTCACTCCTCCAGGTATTACAGTTCGAAGCAAATCAAGAAGCATTTCAAAATAATTATCTGACATACCGCTAAGTGTCTTAATGTGTAGGAGTTTTAGCATAAATGAAAATCTGGAGTACTCGGTGTTGGCCTTCTTGTTTTGATGATGTTTAATAAACAATTTACTTCTAATGTTGTTTGTCTAGTGTTTGTGTTTTCGTATTTATTCTAGGCAAACAACGTTGTTGGAGGATGGATGGAATTGCGCATTCACGATCATATCCAATGGAGGTTGGCGGAATTGTGGAGTGAAGCAACATACAATTCAAGTTAAAGATCAAGTTCAAGCTTCATCCGCAAAATGTACCAAGTCAAGCTTATTGAAGATCAAGATCGGCTTGAGTAATCTAGTTTAGGTTTTATATTATGTGTGTTAAGTACCTTAAGCTCAATATCATATACACACACGTATTTGGTTTCTATGTATATATATAGTTATATATATACATGCATGATTTTGAGTTTTCATGTTTTGAACACTTTTGCAAAATAATGAGATTTCACAATTGGGAAATGCAAATTGGAAAATTCTTTTTGTAACATGCTCAAAATATTATTTGCAAACATTTCTCAAAGTTTTATCAAGTTTGAAATTGATTTGTTATGTTTAAAGGAATTTACAAATTCACGTTTTCGTTCGTGCACATGTTCGTGCATGTTTTACAAAACTAATGCGTTTTCACAAATGGAAAGTGATATTTAAAAAATTCTTTCTCTGACATGTTTATCTACATGTTTATAAACTTCCCTTAAAATTTTACTATTTTTGGAGTTGATTTACTGTATCTAATTGATTTTACAAAATCGTATATGTCAGCCGTTTTTCAGAAACTGTAAATCTGTGTTCAAATATTTATTTCTCTCAACTGGGAAATGCTTTTTCAGAAATTCTTTCTCTAACATGTCATTCTACATTTCTAGAACATTCCCACAAAATTTCATAATTTTTGGAGTTCATTTACTATTTTAAATTGATTTTACAAAACATCTGCGCATTGCTACAGTAACTCCGGTCGACCGAAAATGTCTCAGGACGTTACTCAGCTTTGCAGATAGCTCCCGGTCGACCGTACCGGTCGACCGAAGTTACTGTAGCATCCGACCGTTGCTACAGTAACGGCTAGTTCTGTTTTTTTATTTATTTTAGTGTTTTGGGGTGTTTTTATGGGTTTTTGGGGTTGTTTCATGAGCCTATATATACCCCATGCCCTCATACCTCTAAGAGCTCTTAAGAAATGTTTTAAACAAGTTTAAAGGATTCTAAACAAGGGTTTAAGTTTGTTTAATGTTTGTTTAGAAGCTTTTAAGCAATTGGGTGTTTGAGTTTGAGATTTCAATTCTACAAGAGCTTGAGGAGATCATCTATTGAAGTTTGAGCTTCCAACTATTCTCCCTCCATCTCTTGTCATCTATAGAGAAGTTTCCTTAAACTCAATTCTAGCATTTTATAAGTTTTGTTCTTAATTTCATAAGCTAGATTTAATATTGAGTTTATATTGTTTTATCTCTTTGTTCACACACAACCTATTGAGCTTATTGTATTTACATTCATAGTATAATTTGGGGTTATGGGTTTGTGACTAAGAGTTATGCTTAATTGAGTTCTCACATTGTTTAGAGAACAATCAATTGATTTATATTGTGCTTATTGAGAGATTCACTTGTAATACACTTGTACACCGAGAGAAGTGTGTGGTGAGAGACGGGGTCGAATCCAAGAGGAGTGGCGTCGGTTGACGTGCCTAGGGAGAGGTTGTAACCGAGCACTTGAGGAGGAGGACACGGGCTAGGACCAACACTTAGTGTGTGAGGTGTGATTACATAGTGATTGTATTGTGAGGTGTAAACGTTGTTCGGGTGAACGTAGAAAACCCGGTTGTGATAGTGGAGATCTCCTCGAGGTGAGGAGCGGGGACGTAGGTCGTGGGGACCGAACCTCGTAAACATATTGCTTTGTTTATGATTGCATTGGCGCACTTGTTTTTCATGTTCATATCTTACATCGCCTTTGTGGATTGCTTGTTGATCATCTTGCCCTATCACACTTGTAGTTATTGTTTCCCCTTGTGTTTGCATATCCTAGCATATATCATATTGTATATCTCCTTGGTAGGATACATCATCTTGTGTTAGTTTATATATCCTTGCATATATTTCTATCATATAGGATATATCACTTTGTGTATATTGCATATTCTTGCTCTTTATTAGTTGTATATTTATCTTGCAAGAATATAGTTGTTAAGTATTTTTAATTGGCATTTAATCGGATTAGATTAGCATAAGACCCTAATCACCCCCCCTCTAGGGTCTAACACTCGGTACATCCCTCATATAAGTCCTTTTCACTATCTTCTAGTAGCTTCAATATTCGTTCTATTTCTGCGGAGGAATGCATATCATCAATATTTTTGGCACTTCCATCATCTCCTACTTCTTCAGCTTCAACTTCGATATCATCTTCACTTTTATCTCCGATATCATCCTCGACATTATCATCACCCTCAAATTCTCTAGGTCGAGGAAAAATATCATTCAACATTGTTTCTGTGTCATCTATTCGTTGTCCACCGGACGTACCGACACGCACATTTGGATCCTCATCTTCAGTGATACCTTCCCCATGCCAGTTCCAATATTTATATTTTTCATCAAAACCTGATTTCATTAGGTGGATCCGTATATCATTACTATTCAGCAGTTTCAAATTCCTACACAAGCAACAAGGACAATACATAGCACCACTTGCTAATTTTCTCGGATTCATTTCTGCATAACGTATGAAGGCTTCACATCCCTCCTTGTATCGCGTGTCATGAAATCTATGAAGCCGTGGGATATCTATCCATGATTTGTCAGGAATTACCCTCATCTGTAAATTATATATAATTATTAACTACGACAAATCACACAACTACTAGTACATTCATGACTCTTATACATACAACACAAATCTAACATACGTTCATATATCATTTAACAATATAAATTTAGTTCTACATAAAATATATGTTTTCGTCAAAAGTTGCCTTCATCATTGATTTCATTAATACTTCAATCGTTACAAATGAATTCAAATAACAAAGAATTAAAAATTACAACTTTCTTGAAAATAAACACAAGATCCGTTTATCGTCTCTTGCTTGCGTGGGTCTTTAGCCTGTGACGGGGACGTCGATATCCGTGGACCACCGGGCAATCAGATCTGATCCAGAAAAATCGGGCAGAGCTTCGTCGATCCGCGAGGAGATCTAGAAACTTGAAGCGCCTATCTCGGATAAAGCGAGATATTTGCTCTTCTTAGGATTACCGACGAGGGGTAATGCTAAGGAACGGATGGGGTGATGAAGATCTGAAGAAGAACTCTCCTGTGTTAAGATGCTCGATCACTCTTCACTGCAGCAGGGCTTCGCCAATCCTCTCCAAAAATCCAGATCCTCCAAAAGTGAGGCCTAAGGCTACTATTTATAGGGCGGTTAAAACGGACTGCACGGCGTAAATTCGCCTTCGGACACCCCTGGGGTGTCCCAGAAATTCCGAGACACCCCTGGGGTGTCTCGGAAATTCCGAGACACCCCTGGGGTGTCTCAGAAAATCTAAGACACCCCTGGGGTATCTCACATTAACCGAGACGCTCCGTTGAGGTGTATTCGTCCGCTTCCGCTGTAAATTCTTCGTCCGAACTCGGATTTTAGCGATTCGAAGTGCGTTGGAAGCCTGTCGAAGAGTTCTATCAGCTCTAATGATTAGATCATCTATAGAATAAATGAGACACGAGGGGCAATGCGCTTTTTGTAAACGTCGTGGGGCTCCCGATCAGTCCATATTCTCGTTATTCCGAAATTCCGTTGCTTCACATAGTTTGTCAATTTACTTCAAGCATTTGTCGATGTTAATCAAGCTTCCATGATTCGAATAGTGATGTTCATCGTCTTCTCTTAATTTCGAGCCATTCGCGGGGACCTATGGGCAATTTTTGACGCCTACAGATACCCCCTCCAAAGTGTTCCAGCCTCGTTTCTTTTATAGAAGATGCTGGAATATTTTGGATATGATTGGTCCAGCCTTCAATCGGTGTGAAGGACCTGTAATTAGCTTCAATTCTTGACTCCTTCGATTTTCAGTCTATTCGATGCTTTTGACGAATAGCTAAAGTTCTTTCGGCGCTGCGTTTATCAGCTGGCCGTCGTCGAAGTCTCAAATCTAAAACTGATGAATTGATTTTGGCTCGTGTCATTGACTTTGAACTGACTATCTCCGTCATGATATGTTGACTCTTGATCGCAACGCGTTGACTGGCGTTAACCTAGGGTTACGCATTGACCGGCGTTGACCCTAGGGTTTTGAACGTTGAATGTTGACTTTTTGTCGCAACGCGTTGACTGGCGTTGACCTAGGGTTACGCATTGACCGGCATTGACCCTAGGGTTTCGAACGTCGAATGTTGACTTTTTGTCGCAACGCGTTGACTGGCGTTGACCTAGGGTTACGCATTGATCGGCGTTGACCCTAGGGTTTCGAACGTCGAATGTTGACATAGTTTATACTCGTACGTTTACTGGAGTATACACAGTTTAAACTCTTAAGGTATTGGAGCATGACGATCCCAAGTGTCGTGGTTGCAGGACCAACTGTTAAAGCTGATTCATCTGCATTTGTGGATCTTATTTTAATGTTGTTGGATAACCGAGTCACGAGACCAACTAACAGAGCTGATGCATCAATGACTCGTACTTATAGAATTTTTGGCAAATTCTCAGCCATCAACGGGTTTGATGAGCCTTTACCGACTACCGTTTGAGTCGGGCTAGCATGCAGATTGTTTAGCTCCGTTCTGCACATAACGTTGTGCTAAAAGAGTTAACTCTTTTAGTGCTACGATATTGAATACGTAGACTTCGTCTTTCTCTTGTGAAAAGACTAAACAGCGACGTGTATCAGACGTTGACTTAGGATTTTTGGCAAATCCTCAGCCTTCAACGGATTTGACGTGCTCTTACCGATTACCGTTTGAATCGAGCTTACATGCGGATTGTTTAAATCCGTTCCGCATGTGACGTTGTGCTAAAGGAATGAATTCCCTTAGACTTGATGCTACGATATCGAATACGTAGACTTTGTCTTTGTCACGAGAATAGACTACCCGGCAACGCGTGTTAGGCGCTGACTCATCCTTACTTAGGATTCAGGATAAAAGTCCCCAGACTGGAATTCTGGTGTCTTCTTCAATTGGTAAAAGACTAAACCGGCAACGCGTGTTAGGCGTTGACTTATCCCTTCTTAGGATTCGGGATAAAATTCCCCGTGTGTGTGAAGCACGGATTATGGTGTTATTAATAACAACCTGCCACAATGTGGAATATGTGGGCTTTTGTCCTTTTTACGGTTAAGGACTAACCGGTAACGCGTGTTAGGCGCTGACTCATCCCTTCTTAGGCTTCGGGATGAAATTCCCCAGACTGGAATTCTGGTGTCTTCTTCAATCGGTGAAAGACTAAACCGGCAACGCGTGTTAGGCGTTGACTTATTCCTCCTTAGGATTCGGGATAAAATTCCCCGTGCGTGTGAAGCACGGATTATGGTGTTATTAATAACAACCTGCCACAATGTGGAATATGTGGGCTTTTGTCCTTTTTTACGGTTAAGGACTAACCGGCAACGCGTGTTAGGCGCTGACTCATCCCTTCTTAGGCTTCGGGATGAAATTCCCCAGACTGGGATTCTGGTGTCTTCTTCAATCGGTGAAAGACTAAACCGGCAACGCGTGTTAGGCGTTGACTTATCCCTTCTTAGGATTCGGGATAAAATTCCCCGTACCGGTGAGGCACGGATTTTGAGGGTTGAAAAGGTGGTGTCTTTTCTTAGGGCAAAGACGAACCCGATGCGGGAGAGAAAGAATTTTATATTCTATCTCCCAAAGCTGAAGAGGAAGAATTTTATATTCTATCTTCAGATACAAAGGAGACTCGGGGTGGGATCTCCACCCCCAGAATCCAGAAAGGTGAAACTAAAAGTGGGATCTCCACTCCGAGAATCAAAAAAATTCAAGCAACCCTAACTTTTATAGGTTTGATTGCTCAAATTGAAAGTGGACCTCTCGTTCATGAAAGGAATCGAGAGGGGAATCTGGCTTTGGCCCTAACTTTTATAGGTTTGACCAAGGGAGCATTGGGAATGGGAGGTTTGAGACGATCTTACCTTTTATAGGTTTGATCGCTTGATTTGTGGGCCTCTCGTTCATTGAAGGAATCGAGAGGGGATTTTGGGTTGTGGCCCTAACTATAGGAAGGTTTGACCAAGTGAGAGGTGAGAGTACAACTTACAACGGGAGTGTTGACTCATACAAATCACAATGGGGGTTTAGTGCTTATCACCTAATTTGTAATGATTGGGTTATCCCTAAGAAAATTACATATAGTATTCTTCCGGGAACTTCCCGTTACATGAGTCATCCACCCCCAGCTTCCTCGCAAAACTGGGTTTATTATTGCATTTGGTTGCATGATCGGGTTATCCGTATAAAATTCTCCAGGAATTTTCCGTGAAAGAAAGGAAATAGTTTAGACTCATATACCTGTTGGAGTGTCAGGAAGCAGTTTAACCTCTTATACCGGTCGGAGGATTAAGAAGCAGTTTATACTCATATACTCTTTGGAGTGTAGGAAGGAGCAGTTTATACTCTTATACTTGTCGGAGTGCTGAGAAACAGTTTATACTCGTATACTCTTTGGAGTCTAGGAAGGAGCAGTTTATACTCTTATACTTGTTGGAGTGCTGAGAAACAGTTTATACTCGTATACTCTTTGGAGTCTAGGAAGGAGCAGTTTATACTCTTATACTTGTCGGAGTGCTGGGAAATAGTTTATACTCGTATACTCTTTGGAGTCTTTCCATTCTCATTTGGCTTATCCTAGCGTTATGACGCCAGCTTCAACCAAGGTCTGGATGCTATTCTTTAAAGTAAAGCAAGCCTTGGTGGGATGAAGGATCCTCCTGTGGTACGCGCAGTACTTCGGATCCGTAGTATTTTCAGCTTCCTCCTGATTTGTGATGGGCGGGAGCTTGATTTTATTGTTTCCGAGAAGAGACTCGAAGATGGCGGGAACGTCTTCGTCCTTGAACGAGTACTCTTTCTGGGCCTTTTGATCCGAAGTCTTCTGCTATCTTCGAGACTGCTGTTTTGACGTTTGATCAACAGCCGCTGCAGGTGCCTTGCCCCTATCACGAGAGGCGAAGTTCGAGTTTGGAGAATTAGCCATCGGTTGGCTCCTCTCGGCCTTCTTCCTTTTGAGGAATCGTTCGGCTTGCTCTCCTCGGGCCTTCAAATCCTTCCATGTCTTGAGCGGCTCTACTCCCATAACATTCAAGATGTTAATGGACAAATTGTTATGACAAGTCTGCAAGATGAATTCCTCCGTGATGGGATCCTTGCAGTTCATTGCCTGATTGCGGAAGCGTTTGATGAAGGTATCCACCGACTCTCCGTCTTTTTGTTTCTCATCGAAGAGTGTCCTGATCGACACTTCGGCATCATCATCGAAGAAATGAGTGAGGAACATGCTCTCCAGGTCCTCCCAGCTGTTGATGCTTCCAAATTTAAGACGCCGATACCAATCGAAGGCAGGCCCGCGAAGGGTGCCGACGAATGACCGAACCATCAAGGCTTCATTGCCGGAGATCGTGCCAAAGTGGGACTTGAAGTAGATTAGATGCTGAGTGGGCGAGCCCTTCCCGTCGAACGGCGTGAAGTTGATCAGGTTGAACTTCGCCGGATACGGGATCGAGTCCCACTCTTTCGGGTAAGGACACGGAATGCCGGTCTTCTTTACTTCTTGAGCACCCATCAACGCATTGATTTTGCTCTCCAAGTCCTCCATCTTCTTGTCTTCACTCGTATCTGTCTTCGAGTGGCCTCGGGGAGAGGTAACATGGTCCTCCTTTGCGTTATCATTCAAGGGGCCGCCTCCGTTACTATTGTTGACAGGATTGACATTATCCTCTTCCCGTTCATTCTCGTCTTGATTCGGATTATTACGACGACTGGGTTCTCCTTGGTGAGCTGTCAGTGCCGCGATTTGCTGGTCGTGCATTTCCCTCATCTGCTGCATGGCCAGATCCATTTCGAACTTGAAACTTTCCCTCTGCTTAGCCAGGGCCTCTTCAAGCATCTTGGTTACTTGTTCGGCGCTGATCATAAATGACTCGTAGGGTTATCCCGCGCTCGATGCCGTGTCATCGGACGCTATAGCCGAGCAAGAATCTGAACCAGCATCTAACACCTCCTCTTCCAAAGGAAATCCCTTTTGCATCTTTTGGTAATTCTTTCGCTTATTGATTCCTGACCGCAACCGAGTCATACGCTGGGATACATTGGCAAACTGATCTGGGCTAGAGTGTTGCGTCGATTTCCTTCTACCGGTCATATTGACGGACACTTCTGGAAGTTCATCATCTTGGCGAATAGGCTTCCTCCTTTGGAAATGCCTTGGTTTGGCCTCGGACGCCCTGGTAGAGATTCTCTCAAACACCGAGACTCTTTTTGGGGTTTTAGAACAGCAGCATTCCGATAATACTGCTTTGATTATGTTGGCACACGGACAATGAGGCTCCATGTCTCGAACATTTCTTTTCCGGGATTTATTCGCACCCCCAGCCCTATAGTACAGCTCATCAGTTTGATAACTGGAGCAACCCATAAAGTGTTGGCACGCCTTCCCAGGTGTAACATCGTCATCAGACAAATATGTTTTCCTCTGGGGACGCGACGCTTTATTTGCGTCTCCAAGAGTCACTCGTTCACTTTTACGCCTTTGAGAGCGTGAAAGTCCAACGGGCTCTTGAACTTCGACTCGCAATCCAATGCGGTCGGTAATAGGGGCTTTCCCTTTGTTAGTACGACCCCCAGTCTTGACTGTTGTTTGGGGACTTTTCAACGGTCCCAATCGCTCCTTGACGGGTGCTTTACCTCGATCTTCAGGATCGAGGCGACCCTTCAAAGGACCCCTGGATTTAGTGAGATCCACGTTCTTTCCTGACTCCGTCGGAGGTGTGGGTACAGGGGAAACGGGATCTGGATTTGAAATAGGCTGGACGATAACTCCGCCCACTTTTGCCTTAAGTGCTGGTTTTGTCTTTGGCACCCAAACTTGCTTGCGCTTAGGCGGCTTCTCCACTGCTTCTCCCCTCTGCATTTCTTTCGCTTTCTGCAAAAGGGCTCGGGCATGTGCGAGCAATGCTCGACGCTTCTTGATTCGCTCCTCGAAGGTGGAGCGGGTCCTCTTGACACGAACTCATTCGTTCGTTTCTGTTTTGGAGGAGGAGTTGGTTGTTCGCCGTTGTAGGCGTCAAAAAATGCTAATAGATATCCAAATACAGCTCAAGAGGAGATCATCGAAAAATCAAAGAAAAAAAGACAGTCTTTACTGTCTCTCCGCGCGAGACAGCGTTTGCTGTCTCTCCGCGCGCGACAGCGTTTGCTGTCTCTC
>BQKN01049185.1:0-18016 GCA_022839385.1 Asparagus kiusianus | reverse complement strand
GCTCCAGTTCCATGCTTCTTCTTCATTAAAGACAACGTCTCTACTAATAACTAGTTTCTTGGTTAGTGGATTATAGAGCTTGTATGCCTTCGACTCCTCGCTATATCCAATGAAAATACATTTTTTACCACGATTGTCAAGCTTCTTCCTTTTGACTTCAAGTACGTGAGCATATGCAACACAACCAAAAATTCGTAGGTGTGCCACACTAGGCGTGTAACCGCTCCATGCCTCTTGAGGTGTCTTGTTCTTCACTATCTTTGTGGGGCATCGGTTGAGCAAATAAGCTGAGCACGCCACGACTTCTATCCAGAACTGCTTTGGCAATCCCTTTTCTTTGAGCATGGTTCTTGTCATGTCGAGGATGGTTCGGTTCTTTCTTTCTGCAATGTTATTCTGCTGTGGTGTGTAGGTAGTAGTAAACTATCTCTTTATACATTGCTCCCTGCAATATTCTTGAAATAGATTTGAGGTGTACTCACCATCTCGGTCAGATCGAAGAATTTTTAGCTTGTGGATGCTCTCTGCTTCAACTAAAACTTTAAAATGCTAGAATGTAGTAAAGGCAGCAGATTTTTCTTTAAGAGTGTACACCCACAACTTTCTACTGAAGTCATCAATAAAGGTTATAAAATATCTATTACCTCCCAAAGAGACGGGATCGATCGGTCCGCAGATGTCGGTGTGAACGAGTTACAATGGTGCCTTTGCTCTCCATGATTTTCCACTGGGAAAAGAAAGTTGTGGTTGCTTGCCAATTACACAGCCTTCACAAATATGATTCGATGGATCAATTGTTGGTAGACCTCGTACCATGCCAGCTGTTAACAGTAACTTCAAACCGCTAAAGTTTAGATGGCCGAAGCGAAGATGCCACCTCCATGACTCATTCTCCATAAGTCCTTGAAAACACTTGTCGACTTTCGTGTTTAGATGCAAGGGAAACATGTGGTTCCTTATCATCTTAACACAAGCTATGAGGCCTCCATTTGTATTTTTCAACCAAAGATGGTTGTTCTTCATATATACTTTGTATCCCTTTCCGAGTAATTGACAGATGCTAAGAATATTACTTTTTACGTTAGGAATATAGTAAACATCGGAAATATACTCGGGCTTATCATACTTTTGGTAGATTTTAATCTTCCCTTTACCTTCAACCGAGAGTTTTGACGAATCTCCGAGGCTCACACTTCCATGAACTCCTTCTGCGAGTTCCATGAAAAGTTCTTTCTTCCCTCTCATGTGGTTGCTAGCACCCGAGTTAAGGTACCAAGCATCATTCTCAACGCTTGAATCATTATTAGCAAAAAGAAGTGTAGAGTTGTTACCCACATCATTGTTGCTTCGGCAAGATTGGTTTGGTCTTTAGTTTTGTGTCAACAATTTGAAGCATAGTGCCCAAACTTGTGACGGTTATAGCACTGAACATTCTTATTGCTTCCACGCCCAGGCGTGGATCTTCCACGATTGCTTCATCCTCGTCCTCTAAAGCTTTGGGTCTCCACTTGATTTTGAGTAGTTTATTATTAGGGACCACGTCTCCTGCCTTTACCACGACCACGACCTCTTCCTTGTGAGCCTTGATTATTTAGAGTCAATGTTGACTCTAGTACTTACTCCAAAACTATGGAACTAGCCTTCTTTTGCATTCGTTGTTCATGAACTTGGAGAGATCTCAAGAGCTCCTCTATTGAGATCTCCTCTAAATTCTTTGACTCCTCAATTGCCGCCACCACGTGCTTGAATTTTGATGTGAGGGATCGGAGCAACTTCTCCATCACTCGGATGTCCTCCATCTTCTCTCCATTTCTCCTTATTTTATTCACAATTAGAAGTAATCGTGAATAATAATCGGAGATTTGTCCTTCATCTTTCATTTGAGCGGCTTCAAGATCGCCCCTCAAAGTTTGGAGGCGAATTCGCTTCACCCGCTCGACACCTTTGTAGATGGTCGCAAGGATTTCCCATGCTTCTTTGCTCGTTGTTGCTTCGGCAACTCTCTCAAAGGTAGTCTCGTCCAACCCTTGATAGAGTAGAAAGAGCCTTGCTATCCTTCTTTCTTTGCTCTCTGAGATCCTTCTTCTCTTTGGCGGTATAGGTGGCTTCTACTTCTGGTGTAGGTTCCGTGAACCCATCAATGATCAACTCCCACAACTCTTGAGAACCAAATAAGGCTCTCATTTGAATTGACCAACTCTCATAGTTATCTTTCAATAATTTGGGCACTTGAGGATTGACAAGATTATTTGTGGTAGCCATGAGAAGAAGAGAGAATGGGAAAATTGGATCAAGTGTCTATGATACCACTAATGACTCTTAAGTTTACGAACTTAGAACTCTCTCAAATGAAGACAAAGAACTCACTTATATTTCTTCAATTTTCTTTCTTCATATCAAACAAGGATTACAATAGCCCTTTATATAGGCTTCAAAACAAAAACGTCTAGGCATACCAATAGTCACAAATTAAACTCCTATTTTAATACCATAAATTAAGATAAATATCATAAATGAGTAAGTTACTCTTATTCTTCCATAACCTAAGTCTCTTCCCCTTCTAAACTTATGATCATTGCACTTCTAAAACTCATGCTATTAACCTTATTTATTCTAACATTTTAATTTGATATTCCAACAAATCAAATTCCTATAACTGAGTACATTCTAAATATGGATAACTGACATGGAAACAAATAAATAAGAACATGGAAGGAAATAAGCAATAATTCCTCCATTAATGCTTATGATGTTGATCTGAGACTAGGGGTGAGCATCGGTCGGTTCGGTTCGGTTTTTACTAAAATTTGAACAACCGAACTGAACCGCCTACAATTCAAAACCGAACCGAACCATTGCAAGTCGGTTCGGTGCGGTTCGGTTCGGTTTGTTCGGTTCTAACTTCATCTAACTTGCTCTTTGTTAGTTCTCTTGGTCTCTTTGTTAGTTCTAATAGAGCTCACAACACCGCAAAAATAAGTTATCATTTTAGCATGAACCCAGAACAGATCAAAGCTCAAACAGAGCACGAAACACCACAAACCAGAGCTCGAAACACCACAAAACAGTTGTTGATGTACATCCAAGTAATGCAATAACCAAGTTTTTTACCCTTCAGCAAACAAAGACAGGTTTCCAAGTACAAATTCTAGAATGAATTACATTAACAAAGTTGAGAAAGATCATCAACATCGTCCGAAGAGAAACAACTAAATAACCGTCATCAAATAACTTCAGGTTCATATGTCCATGCAATTCCCAATTTGATGATAGCCAAAGGACAATACAAGGAGAAATAACAAAGCCGCTGCTCCTTCATCAAAATGGAATTATGGAAGCCCGGACAGAAAAGCAGCATCAAAAGCAAGTACATATCTTGTAAACAGAATCATTTTATGAGAAGGAAGCTTGAATGATAAAGAAGCCTGAGATGTAGAAGAATGATTTTCAGTTTATACCTCAGCCTCGGCCTCGGCGACGGCGACGGTTGCCTCCCCCAAAGCTGGAGATACATCCTAAGCCATGAAGACTGAAGGGGACTGCGGAGCGCTTGTGGAGCACGGCGACTGGGAGAGAGAGACGGAGGAAGTGAGAGAGTGAGAGAGAGGATGAGAGAGAGGATTGAGGTCTGAGGAGTGGCGGCTTGGAGTGGGAAAGGGGGCAAGGGAATGGGAGTTAGGGTTTGAGATGAGTATTTGGGGAATCTTCATCGGGTCGGGTTGAGTTGAGTGAGATTGAGAACTTATTCACTGAACGGGTATTTAGAATTAGAAGAGTTCGGTCGGTTTGGGTCGGATCGGTTTGAAAAGTTTTCAACCCGACCCGAACCGTCCTATTCATAAAACCGAACCGAACTGTTAATTTCGGTTCGGTTCGGTCGGTTTTTTCGGTTTGGACCGAACCATGCTCACCCCTATCTGAGACACGTACATGCTCAGTACCTTTCACATCTTATTGTTAGAACAACAACGCTTTTTGGCTCGCGGTTGAACCGCGAGCCCTCAACTCGCTGTTTTCAGCAAAAGTTGATTCCATTGTAGATTCCATTAATCTTCTTTCGATCACAAAGAATTACAATGAAAATAAGAAAAATTACAACCCTTGAAGAAAATAACACAGAAATTGTTTATCAACTCCTGTTTTGTGGGACTTTGCCTGTGCCAGGAGTGCTTTGGCTCGTGGACCACCGATTCGAAGATCGTAAGGTTGTTTTGATATCCTTCCTTCGTTTATCGAAGTATGGATTTGAAGCGAATATCTTATCGATGTAAGATGTTCACTCTTCCAAAGATCAAGTCTAAGCTAGATCTCTAGGAATCACCAAATGATGCTTATCAAAGGGTGAAGATGATCTCTCTCTTTCTCAAAATCTCCAAAAGTTTAAGTCTCCTCTGCTCTAATCTGCTCTCTCTCCTTTATTTCGTGTTTAGGGGGGTATTTATAGGGGTAGAAGTGCACCACAGCGAACATGGGGTGAAATAACTGCCCAAGTGTTTACTCTTTGGCCGCTGCAGTCTACACTGCCGCGGCTATTGGCGCGACAGTATAGGCTGCCGCGGCCGAAGAGGTAGTTACCAGCACGTTCCATCGTGCTTGAAACCGCTCTCCCACGATCTTTAACCACTTTTTTACGTGGTTTAACAGCTTTTCCACGTCAGCACACGTTCTATTTCTGATATATCGCCACGTGGACTTCAGAAACCATCGTATAATTGCCTCGTAACCGTCACAACACTCCTATAAAACAGCCGCGGCACCTTAGGTTGTAGCGCCTAAGCCGCGACACTGTATACTGCCGCGCCTTAGCCGCGGCACCATGGGTCGCCGCGCCTTAGCCGCGGCACTCTATCCTGCCGCGCCTTAGCCGCGGCACTCTGTCTTGTCGCGCCAGCATATGTTGTTTGATGACGTGTAAATTGTTCTTCCATGTTGTTTTGATTGGTATTTGGATGTCTGTAAGTATTATTTTTTTTTTTGATGCCTACAGATACCCCCTCCAAAGTATCTCAGACTCGTCATTTCTTTAGAGAGGAGTCTGGGACACTTTGGATATGATAAACTTTTTCTGCAATTTCTCCAGTTCTTTATTGAGGAAATTGCGTAGAATGTTCTGTGAATGGCTTCAATCCTAGACTTCTCCATCTTCCAGTCTATTCAACGCTTTGTAGAATAGTTAAGAATTCCCCGGTGCTGCGTTTATCACGTAGCCGTTGTCGAAGTCTTGAATTAGAATTGCCGTCGAAAATTGGAGAAGCAGTTTATACTCGTATACTCATCGGAGTGTTCGGGAAATAGTTTAACCTCGTATACCCATTGGGAGGTTCAAGGAGATGCAGTTTATACTCATGTACTCATCGGAGTGTTCAGGTGCGTATTCCAAATACAGAGGGAGATGTCTGTATTTAGATACCCAAAAGATCGTCGTGTACGCGTGACAGAATGGACCACGACATCAGTTGCCACGGCAACATAAACTGCCGCGCTCGAGCGTGACAGTGTGGAGCGCCGCGCTCGAGCGCGACAGCATCGAGTGCCGCGCAATGCTCGGCCAGTCGGGTTATAAGATTGCTATTGGGCCTTTTTTCGAGTCATTTTCCCCGCTTCTCTGAGTTCGAAACTTCCCCAAAAGACCTATAAAAGGATCTTTCTGGCTTTTTTCCTTTCACCTTTTCGTATCAGGGCTATTTTTAACGGATTTAGGGTTTTGAGATCTAGGGTTTTGAGACCTTTTTGAGTCAGAGCTTTTTCTTCGATCAAAACTCGATCTTGTTCATCCCCAGGTAAAACCGCACTCATATATCGTGTTTTAGGGTTTGATTTCGTTCTTTTGTTTGGGATCTCATGAAAACCCTAATTTATCCTTGCTTTCAGACTGTTTTCACTATGTCGCCAAAGAAAACTCGTGCTCCGAAGGGTAAATCGACGACACCAGCACCTGAGGAGGTTGAGGCTGCTGTTCCTTCCTTTGGGGGTGAGTTTTCAACGTTTCCCCCTTTCAAAATTACTGCTTTCTGCTTGTATGTCCTCGTTTGCCCCCTTTGAGGGGCATCCGGGAAGAGTTGACATCCTCCATCGAGAGGATTGACGCTGCAAAATACATATCTTGCTCGATCAAGATAGGTATCTCAGCCAAAAGTATGAACTTGGCTCGAACATTCGTTCTTTTCGAAGCCAGATTCGTCGTCAGTTACCGCGGCAGCTCGTACTGCCGCGGCTGAGCGCGGCAGTGTGTGCTGCCGCGGTAACACACGGCAGTAACAATTGCCGCGGCCACTTATCGTGGGGGTTTTTGTCTTGTTAACCCTTTGTTATTCAACTGTCTTCAAATTTTCTTCTTGCAGTTCCTTTCCCTTATGTAGCCTTCTCTAATAGAGAAGACCCTGGACAGAGCGGTACCCTTCATGCTTCTTTCAATGGCGAGTTCCTGGTTAGAGAAGCTCGTCAGTTTAATGAGGATCGTGATGACAACGTTCCCGAGTTAGTCCGTGAAGGAAGTCGTCGCACTCTGCGCGCTTTGTTGACCGACTCACCCTTAACTCCAATTCGAGATTCTACTGAGCCATTAAAGAAGCCTGATTATCTGTTCGGAGATTCGACAGAAGATCCAGACAATCTTTGTCGTGGCCCCGAAATCTGGTTGAATGAACACGAAGGTGCTTTTTTATTCCTTCCTCCGTTCCCTCGACAATATTCACTTCTGCAGTTAAGGAATTTGGCTGTTCAGAGAAGAATGGCATGGCACTTGACAGAAGACCATGAGCATATCCATTGTGGATTCATTGGTAGAGATATTAGCGCTCCTGGCTCCCTTAGTAGGCATAATATTCGTGGCCTCCATCCGGGAATACTTGGACCAGATAGCGGACCTCAGAACGAACTGATGACCAGGGCCAATACG
Organism: Asparagus kiusianus; assembly: GCA_022839385.1. Classification (NCBI taxonomy): domain Eukaryota; kingdom Viridiplantae; phylum Streptophyta; class Magnoliopsida; order Asparagales; family Asparagaceae; genus Asparagus; species Asparagus kiusianus. The sequence continues at coordinate 11,118 of BQKN01049185.1, read as the reverse complement.
GTAAAGAATAGGCTTGCTCGGGTTGGCCGAGAACTTCCCATTCCCAGATTCAGGTGTTATGGATGGGTTCACTCTCTTAAGGACAGATGGTGGGCTAGGATGACTGATTACGTACTCAATCGTTGGGATCAAGAGTTGAAGAACTTGGGGTTACACGTTCCGATCCGAGCCAGCATGTATGGTCTCCCAGTGAGTGTAGATCATTTTCTTGCCTTATTCGAATCTTATATTCCGGAGACCAATACATTTCTTACCAAGTATGGGGAGTTAGGGCTTCCACTCCATGAAATGATGAAGGTATCCGGATTGCCATTGGGGAATACTCCTTATCAAGAATATTTTCCCAACAATCGTCGGCTTATAACGATGAAGAAGGCTGGCTCTCCTGCTTATGATATTCTCTGGGAATTGACTTGTCATTACCAAATAGCGATAGCCAAGATCGAAGTAAAGAGTAAGAAAGCAGCTCGGGTCAGTTTGAAACAGTTCGCCGACTACTTGTTTCAGAACCTTGAGAGTTTGACCGGTGAAGCCGTCTGTGAATCACCGATTCTGACCCCTTCTGAAGTTAATGGGTTGATCACGAAGATTAACGCTCAATCTTATAGAACTGAGTCGTCTGAGGGCGGTTTTCTTAAAGGCACCAAGTTCAGTACTTTCTTATGGCAATCCACGAAGAAGATGAAATCTAAGACTCTTCTTGCTGGATATCTAGCTATATGGTTGAAGAAGTGTGTAGTGCCGCATCAATCTTCTGAGGCGCTTCCTCTTGAGGTTCTCTTTCCCGCCGTGCAATTAGCCGTCGGAGGTAGGTTATCTCTTCTTTCCGCCATGATTGCTGATCTTCATAGCGGTTTGCGTATTTTAGCTAACACTTTTACAAAAGTGGGTGCTGAGCCTTCAACCAAGATTCCCTTATCGAGCGTGGAATTGCCATACACATATTTAATGACGTGGCTAGTTCTCCATCGGTCGGACATGATGTCAGCACCTGACGTGTCTGATCCAGAAATCCCCTTACTGCAGCTTTTAGAAGGATGTAAATGGTTATATCCTTCCCGATCGTGGACTGAACGGGTGAAGCAGTTCAAGAATGCCAAGTGCTGGGAGTTCTATAAATGTTTCCCTCGATTTTCTGGTGCATATAACGACACACTTGTTGACGAGGAAATACCTGGGGCCAACAGGACTTCCCTCGACATGGGTAGCTTTCATTGGCTTATGAACATTCGACCAGGTTATAATGTTTTCCGATCGAAGAATCTTTGCAGGATCGAGCCTTATTTTCCTTGTCGTTTTGCGCGACAATTCGGCTATGATCAACTGTACGTCGGGAATCCCAACAAGTGGTTGATAAACTGCGGAGGCCTCATTGATGGAGTACGAGCTTGGTTCTGGAATGTTGCTGGATGTACAGGAGTTCAATTTAGTTTGCCCGTCGCTGAGCCTGATATTCTTTTGACTTTTCTCTATTGTCGATGGGTTTTAGCCGCCAACACTCTTGTACCGAAGAAAAAGATTTCCGAATTAGAATCCGAAGCTGTGGTTCGGAGGATTGTATCTAGAAAAGGGAAGGAGCCCGCTACATCCTCCCGCAAAGGAAAACAAACAATTGATTCTGAAGAGAGTGATGACTTTGACACATCCAGTGAGGACGATGAAACTAAAGATGAAGTGGAGACTGATATTCCTCCTTCTCCCGTGGCTCACAGAACTCATCGGGCATCTTCCCCTCAATCGCCAAGCGTTCCCTCAAGAGGTGTACGAATGATGGAGAAGGATATTCCTTTGTCGTCTTCCAATAGGATGACTGTTAGATGGCCCGTGGGGGAGGAAGAAACAGAAGAAGAAGAACAAGTTGCCCCGCTCATTAGTAGAAAGAGGTCTCGGTCTTCTATTCCTTCTGAAGTTCAACCCCGCCCTGCTCAAGGAACTGAGTTACGGACCAAATTTCACCATGAAGGTTCGGAAGCTTCCGGGGATGTTCGTTTGTCAAAGAGGATTAAGAAGGCTGCTCATCGACAACGTAGGCTTTCTCCTTTACGCGAAGAGGAAATCCTCCCAAACCTTCCAGTTGATGAGAGAGGTAAACTTTCTCTATCGTTTCTTCTTCGTCACCTTATCTTTTGAAGTTAGAATTTTATCCATTCTTTTCATTATTATAGTTGAGCCAGAAGAAGAAGGGGAAATCATGCCAGAATCCTCTTCTCCAGGCTTGATGGACGTTGATGAATCCGGCTTCACTCAGCAAGTACACCAAGCAATGAGTGAAGGACCCATCAATGTGGACGCCACCATTCCTCCGGTTGTTGCACCGACCTCTCCAACTACCGAGACAGGTACCTGTGCTTCTTCATTTGGAGGATATTTTCGGAAAATAGATGAATCGGAACGTGTTCCTCTTCTACTAACTTGTGCGCTTTATCTTCTTTTAGTCAAACTAAAGGAGGTGAGTATGAGTAGTAGCGCCGCTGAACCTATACCCGCTGTTGAAGGTAATCTTAGTTTTGTTTGTCTTGATTCCCTTATATTCCTTGCATATGTATTGACGGCCCCTTCCGCTTAACAGACGTGCCTGCCAATGAACCGAGAGACACAGAACTTACCTATAATATGGGTGTCGGAGATTTTGATGAACGTGATTTTGATCTTGATATCTCCGATGATGCACACCAGAAAATCTCCGATATACTGTCAGCTCCGGCTCCCTCCGCTACTGCAGGATCAACTACTCGAGTTGATTTAGCTGAAGTAGGTACATCAGGAGGTACGTACCCTCAGACTTAAACCCTTAATTAAGTTGTATTTCTCGTCATCATTTTTTATGACTGAAATAAGAATTTTAGACGTAGGACCAACAAGTGAAGTTGATGCATCTACCGTCGTTGGTGAATGTGATCAACCTGAAGGCTTGGGTTTTATACTTTTGGTAGGTCCTCCAGCTGCAGTTGAACCACCAACTACTGTTCCTCCAACTTTTGATGTTGTCGAAGTTGAACCCGTTATAACTTCTGATCCAACCTCGGCTGTTCATGAAGCGGGAGGGTCGAAGGTTACCGTAGAAGAGCAACCACCCGTAACTTCACCTCGACTTGGTACATCTCATCTTTGATGCATTTCGGAATCAAATTAAAAGAGTAGAATATTGATTCATCCCTTTCTCTTTTATAGAAATTATCCCTCACGGATTTATAGCTCCGGATCCAGAGTCATTAGGGGTTTCAGATGAACAAACGTCTGAAGTAGTTGATCGCCAGCCAAGTATCATTCCTAAGCAATCTCCAGTTGTTACGGAACCCGCTGTAGTATTGCCAAGCCAAGGTAACTCAATTATGATATTCTCTAACGAACTTTATATGCTTCCATTCACTATTATGCGCAGGCTTGTATATCTCAAATTCTTTTCGTCTGTTCACTTTGTAGTTTCTTTACCATTGTCTGATCGCATTCAAGCTTTATTGGCGGATGAAGATCCGAACAAAATCGTCATTTGCGCTGACGTCCAAAGCTTTGTCACTTTCTTAAACATCGTGATTGATCGAATTCTCTTTAAAGGTTCATCCTTTGAACCTTTCAAGAAATCTCTTGATCATCATGTATCCGGAATTAGAGCACATGGATGCACTGAATTATCTGACTCACTTGACGCTTACTTGGTCGATCTTAGACAACATATCGAACGGTTGCAGAGCTTTCGTGTTAGTGGTGCGTCTTCGTACATTGCTTCCCAAATGGATCTGAAATTGCAGGCGTGGCGTGATTCTCAAAAATCCGCTGAATCTGAACTTCAAATGCTGAGAACTCGCATTAATCAACTCCGGGTGAGCGCCGCCACGAAGACACAAATTAAGACAGACCTGTATCGTGACTTGGAGTCACGTCGAGCAGAGATAGCCCAATTAGAGGAGCAACTTTCCAAAGCTAAGGATGCTTGTGAGACTTTGGAATCTGATCTAGCGGAGGTAACTCGAGCTGAGGTGGATACACTCCGACAGCTGAATCTTCAGGACAAGATTTTCGCTGACAAGGAACAAGAGATGGCCAGAATTCAAAGTATCGATGAAAGGAAGTTTAAAGCCAATCTGATACCTGAGCTTGAACTGGCTTATGCCACAAAGCTTTCCCAATTAGAAGATGAACTTCGCCATTACAAGTTATTGTAATCTTGAAAACATTTCTTTTTATGCTGTTTTGTTTGAACTCTTTTGGTTAATATAGTGAACTTTCTTGTCCATTGAAATTTTGAATTTTATTATGATTATTCACTTTTGTTTGGGATAAATAACCATAATACTTGTAGGATTTTTGGCAAATCCTCAGCCATCAACGGATTTGATATGCCTTTACCGATTACCGTTTGAGTCGGGCTAGTATGTGAATTATCTAAGTCCGTTTCACATATAACGTTGAGCTAAAAGACTTAAATTCTTTTAGACTTTAAACTACAGCATTGAATGTGTAGGCTACATGTGTTAGATGTAGACTTATCTCTAATAAGGGATAGAGATAACGTCCCCCATGTGCGAATGACATGGATTTTAAAGTGTAGATCGGTTACGTTTTCTACGAAAACGAACTTGAGTTTGTGAAGAAAGAACTTGGATATTCCAGTTCAGAGTCTCTTGTTTGTTGGTAGAGATAAACCCAAAATTGGAAAAGGAATAACTTCACATTCCGATTCCTGGTCTCTTGTTTGTTGGTAGAGATAAACCCAGAAATGGAGAGAAAGAATATTATATTCTATCTCCTGGTCTCTTGTTTGTTGGTAGAGATAAACCCAGAATTGGAGAGAAAGAATTTTATATTCTATCTCCTAGTCTCTTGTTTGTTGGTAGAGATAAACCCAGAAATGGAGAGGAAGAATTTTATATTCTATCTCCTGATACAAAGGAAACTCAAAGTGGGATCTCCACTTAGGGAATCCGAATTGGTTTGAATAACCCTAACTGTTATAAGGTTTGATTATTCAGCTTGTGGACCTCTCGTTCATGGAACAAATCGAGAGGGGACTTTGGCTTTGGTCCTAACTGTAAGAAGGTTTGACCAAGTGGGGGTTTTGAGATGATCCTAACTGTTTAAAGGTTTGATCACTCGATTTGTGGACCTCTCTTTCATGGAACGAATCGAGAGGGGACTTTGGCTTTGGTCCTAACTGTAAGAAGGTTTGACCAAGTGGGGAATAGGAGTAGGGCACAAATAACAACGAGTTTGTTGATTTGTACACACCACTCAGTTGGAAATTTTGATTTTAGGCATAGGAATTCGATAGACCGATGACCTTTGGTTGGTCTGATCGATGAGGGTTTCATGGTGCGGAGTTACGAATCATTGAGTCTTCCCTTCCATGATCGTGTTACAAGATTTCGTGAGGAAAGATTAATTGTCGTTAAATCTCATCTCAACACAAGTAGTAAAAGCATGATCATTTTCTATTCATGATAATCAACTGATAACGGATTATCCTGAAATATCCTGTATAGGACTCTCTAGGAACTTTCCGTTTTACATAGGTTATCCTGAACGTATTATGGGTAATACTTTTTCAGGAACTTCCCATTTATTGGCATCATTAATTTGTTGCCGTCCTGAGTAACCAGGCGATATGCACCATTTGAATAGACTGTTTCTATTACAAACGGTCCTTCCCATTTGGGTTCAAATTTTCCTTTCTTCTTAGAAGTGAGGATCATAGGTCTTCGGACGGCAAGAACTAGATCTCCTTCTTTAAAACTTCGTCTTCGGACGGCAAGAACTAGATCTCCTTCTTTAAAACTTCGTCGTCGAACCCTTTTATCAAAAGTCCGAGAAATTCTAGCTTGATAAAACTCGATCTGTTGCTGAGCTTCTAAGCGCTTTTCGTCTAACATCTCTAACTCTTCGAGACGTTTCTGATGATGTTCTTCCGTCGTCATTCCCGTTGCGAGAGCGATGCGGAGAGAAGGAATTTGTATTTCCAATGGCAGAACAGCTTCACATCCATACGTTAAGGCATATGGGGTTGTTCCGGTTGGTGTACGGACGGTTGTGCGATAAGCCCATAGGGCTTCGCCGAGTTTGTCGTCCCAATCTCGTTTATTGGTTTTCACCAATTTTGCCAGAATCTTAATGATGGTCTTATTAAAAGCTTCAGCCAATCCATTAGCCGTAGGGTTATAAGCCGTCGATGAAACGTCCTTAATCCCGAATTTGCCGCAGAACTTGATGAATGCGTTGCTGACGAATTGAGGACCATTATCATGCACTATTCACCTTGGAACACCATACCGATATATAACATGGTGTTTGATAAACTTGATGACATCACTCGTCTTTACTTCTCTAAGTGGAACTGCTTCTGCCCATTTTGAGAAGTAGTCGGTGATTGCCAAAATGAAGCGGTCCCCTTTAACCGACGGTGGGAAAATAGGACCTACGATATCCATGCCCCAAGTTTCGAATGGCCATGATGTCGCCGACGGGTGCAAATACTCGGGAGGCTGGTGCATATAATTTGCATGTAACTGACACGCTTCACATCGTCGTGCGTAGTCAACTGCATCCTTTACCATAGTTGGCCAATAATACCCGATTCTTCTAAGTCGATCACAGAGTTTAGGACCGGGCTGATGTGCACCGCATATTCCATTATGCGCCTCTTTGAGTGCTTGTTCTGCTTCTTTGCCGGATAGGCAACGGAGTAGAAGACCGTCGTACGATCGTCGATACAACAGTTACGACGTGGCGTTATAGTAAAATCTCGGTGCTCTTCGCCGAATCGATTCCCTTTCTCTTACATCTTCAGGCAATATACCATGTAAGACGTAGTCGATAATGGGAAAACGCCAATCTCGAACTTCGGGTTCAACTGCTGTCGAGTATGTTTCTTTAACATCCGAGTCGTAAATTGGAACGATAAGTTGGTGAGTCCTCACTGTAATCAATTGCTCTGTTTCGGGAGGTTGAGCCAATGATACTGACAATGCCGCCAATGCGTCTGCATACGCGTTTTGGAGACGTGGAACGTACTCAATGAAAAATCCTTCAAATGAGTTTGCCATTTCAATAGCCACCTGATGGTATGGAATCAGGTCTGGACTTCTGACTTCATACTCTCCTCGTATTTGATTCACTACCAGTTGAGAATCCCCAAAAGCTTCAAGGTATTCGACCCCCAGCTCTTTGGCAAAATTGAGTCCAATTATTAACGCGTTGTATTCGGCCACATTATTAGAACATGGTCCGGTCAACGAATATGCTCTAGGCAAGACATGCTTTTCCGGGGAAACTAAAACGACCCCCACTCCTGAGGAGATTTTAGAACATCCGGGCGCGCTTGCCACATTGGTTGCACGAGAAGCCCCGTCGAAGTACAACTGCCACACTTGTTGATGTGAGGTTGTGTTAACTTCATGAGTTTCATCTGGCAGATCGTCGTATAATTCGACTATATCCTTCGTAGGATTTTCTGCTAGAAGATCGCAAATAGCTCGCCCTTTAACCGATTTTTGTTGCTTAAAGTACAAGTCGTATTGCGATAAGAGTAAGGCCCATCTAGCTAAACGCCAATTCATGGACGCCGGCTGGGTCATGAATACGCGGACAGGGTTTATATTGGAGATGACATAAATCGTCTGCCCCACTAAGTAATGTCGCATTTTCTGGACAGCAAATACCAATGCAAGACATTCCTTCTCGATCATTAGATAACGAGATTCAGCTCCTACCAGTGTGCGACTCAGGTAATATACTGCTTGCTCGTGACCGTTATCATCGTCTTGTGCGAGTAATGCACTTAACGAGTGGCTCGTCGCTTTGACGTAAATCAAAAACGGTTTGCCTGATTTCGGTGCAACGAGAATGGGTGGGTTCGCTAGATATGCTTTAATATCCTCGAACGCCTTTTGGCATGCTTCATCCCAAATGAAGGACACGCCTTTCTTTGCAAGTTTAGAAAACGGTTGACATTTTCCCGATAGGTTTGAGATAAACCGACGGATATATGCCAATCGACCCTGCAATCCTCTGAGTTCTTTAAGATTTCTCGGGGGTTGCAGCTCATTTATCGCCTTCACTTTGTCGGGATTAATATGAATACCTTTTGTGGTGACGACAAATCCGAGAAATTTGCCGCTCGACATTCCTAGGAAGGATTTAGTCGGGTTCATCTTTAGCTGATGAGTTCTCATAAGATCGAACATCGTCTTCAAATCTTTAATGTGGTCGTTCTTATCACGACTCTTCACGACCTGGTCATCAACGTAGCATTCGACAGTCTTCCGAAGGTGTTCTTGAAAGATCTTCGTCATCGCTCGTTGGTATGTGGCGCCGGCGTTTTTCAGTCCGAACGGCATAACAGTATAACAGAATACACCGAGGGGTGTTCTGAAAGCTGTATGCTTTTCATCATCCGGATGCATTTTGATCTGATTATATCCCGAGAATCCATCCATAAATGACATTCTCTCAAACCCGCATGTATTGTCAATGATGACATCCGTAATAGGCAGAGGAAAATCGTCTTTAGGGCAGGCGGCATTCAGATCTCTGAAATCAATACAGATTCTGATCTTTCCGTTCTTTTTAAGAACTGGAACAATGTTAGCTAACCATTCAGGATGTTGTTCTTCTCTGACAAAACCTGAATCGATCAGTTTTTTGACTTCAGCTTCTATTGCCTCCATAATTTTTGGACGAAACCGTCTTTGCTGTTGCTTGACAGGTTTAGCGTCTGATTTTATGTTCAGGGTATGCATGGCTACATTCGGATCAAGTCCTGGCATATCTTCGTAGTTCCAAGCGAAAACGTCGATATACTCTCTGATGAGGGCGATTAGTTCCTCTTTCTCATCTGATGGAAGATCACCGCTGATAAATATAGGTTTCGGATTAACTTCGTCACCCATATTAACTTGGACCACTTTATCCTCAGTAGGAGGTTCTCTTTGTTCGAATCGATCTCCGTATTGGATATTCATGTAATACGTCCAGGGATCTTCCCAAATAGGCAACTGGTCGTCTTCTTCAGTTGTGGAAGGATCAACTGTCGCCATATTTGACATCAGTGCTTTGAATCTCTCTCCGATGCTCGTATCAGAATCCCACATTGAAGTATCGGATGAATGCCCGCTTCCATTTATCAATTGGCTAATGATCTGTTGGCAATCTTCGTCCTCAGATGACGAAGCATAACCTAGACCTCTATTATGACTATAATGATTGTCTGGTTTTCCTTTTGGTACATAAGTAGAACGGGGTGGCACCCTAACTCCTTGACCAAAATGAAGACCTTCACCAAGCGAGAGGTCATAACCTTGTCTCTCCATGTAATCATTAGCTTGCCAACTATACCGAGAGAAATGCCATCCAGGCTTTTCACCATCTGAATTGCTGTCTAAGAAAAGATCAGGAGCTGGGGATGGATCCCCTTTCCTAAAGATTATTTCCTTCTCACCCCCTGTCTTTGCAGGTAGGATCACCGTTGTCCCGGTTGAATTTTGCAGATATTTCGTCGCCGTGCAGGACGAACGAATTGGCATGTGTAGATTAGGATTATCATACAATTCCTGCATTACATCATTAAGACAAGGCGAATACTCTAAATCATTCTTTATTATTTCATCGGCAAGTTGCCAGTTACAACTTTCGTCCGACGATTCATCACCGTCAAGATCGATTACAAGAGGTTCAATGTTATTTAATACAAGACCTTCACTATAATCGAGCCCGGCTTCGGTATCAGCTTCATCTCCGCTGTCTGTGCCATGGGCCGATGGTTCAGTTTCGGACTCAGCACCATATAGAAGGAAGTCAGTAAAATAATTTTCTAACCCCTTGAATGGTTGCTTATCCGCGACCACCGTCTTAACCTCCTCATTAGTGTCGACATATTTCAAACACTGATGGAGAGTGGAGGGAACTATAAGATTACCGTGGATCCATGGACGACCCAACAGCAAGTTATAGGAAGTCTCTGCATCGATCACATAGCAGGTGACTTCAGACTTCAGATCTCCGAGTTGACACTTCACCCGGATTTTTCCTAACGGTCTTGATCCGCTAGTGTTGAATCCATAAATAATAGTTCCCGTTGAGGCTAACTTGCTGGCGGGAATTCCGAGGTGGTACATCAACCGAAGTGGCATGATGCTTACAGCGGAACCCGGATCAACTTGAATCCGGTTGACCATGCTCGAACCGATATATCCAGTAAAATATAACGGTCTATCATGCTTTGAATTCCTGACTTGCATATCTTCTTTTGTGAAAGCGATGCAAGGGAATTTGGTGGCTGCCAGATTACAATGTTGCACCGACGACTCTGGCTCTTCAGGAGTTGGTTTGATCTGAGTGAGGAATACCTCAGAATCAGCCAAGGCTTCTTGCAATGCTATCCTGGTTTCTTTTGAAAGGCGCAATAACTCGTACAGTGTGATCCTTGCTGGGATATTGGCTAACTGAGTCATGACGTCGAACCGGTATGGAGCATTTGAACTTTCCGGTTTGTCTCGCCCAATTGGTTTATTGAAACGAGACTGCTTCGGAATTTGAACTTCTTTGGGTTGAGGTTCCTTTTCTTTCTGCTTAACAACTCTCTGAGGTCTCTCGGTTGCTACGGGTGGGGTCGTATCCACCCCCAGTTCTGCCAGAGTTTTACCATTAGGATTAGGAGCTTCAGGATACTGGTAATGGTATTCATTTCCACCCCTTGTCGCGAAGACTTCATGCTCTTCATCAGAAAGTGGTAGAGCTGCTATTTCCTCGTCGTCTCTCTCCGGAATCGCTGAGGTTCCGTAACAGGACTTCTGCTTTCCTTTGCCTTTCGATTTCTTCTTCGACGTGGATGTCGTCCACTGTTCATCTTTAAGCAAATCAGGATGAACCCAAAGGATTTCGCCGTTAGGGGCCGTGTGTGATACTAGCCCTTTTTGGCGTTGTCCATGAGGATCATCGTTGATGGTTTGCATTTTCACTTCTGACACTGGCTCAGCTTGAAACCAGGATAAGGGAACTGATCCGAAGCTAATGGAGACCGCGTTTGCACCCACCTTCTTCTCCTTTGGCTTCGGTGTCACAATACCAACATCGATTAAGGTCTGTATTTTGTCCTTCAAGACATAACACGCCTTAGTGGGATGGTGG